>CAOJBI010333278.1:0-10752 GCA_948277035.1 Euphorbia corollata
ATATATAGAAGCAGAAACATGCACAAGTCAAAAGATCAAATTCTTATTCTAATGGAAAGGTAAATTAACTATAATTAAAAGTAAAAAAATCAGATACCTGAAAAAAGGAGAGGAAACTTCGCAGAAATTGGATAGAATATCTGTTTATACAGAAGAATTAATTGAACTTTTTTTGTTTTAGTAATGGAGAATATGTGTTTTATGAGTTGGAATTAACTGAAAGAAAGAAAAGATTAAAATAGAGATGGAGAATAAGAACATGTTCAAAACTCAAACAACAAGAATAGCATCGTGTGTATATATATATACATCTAATTTACCTTTTCTTTCCTTTATATATTCCTTCAATATTTAATCAAAACTAAAGAAAAATAACAAATCTGAGAATGTGAAAGAAAATGTATGGTTTAGTTGAAAAGGGAAATGATGATTTCAATTGGTTATAGGAAATTTCTAGGAAGGAACATGGGTGGGGGAGGAGTAGACTCATTCACTTGCTACATCCACCATGTACCATGTCTATTAAATTGCAAATTTTGTTTTCTTAAACGCTATGTCTTCGTAAGTGAATTTATGGGCCTTGAGAGTATTGGATATTAATAATAACTAGACCTGTTCGCGGGCCGGGCTATCCGTCGGGCCCGGTCTGAGCTCGCTTCAATGTGCCGGGCTTGGACACTTATTTTTTTTAAAAGCCCGGTCCAAGCCCGAGCCTGACAAATCCCGAAGTTTTATGAGCCGGGCTTGATTTTTATATAAATACCCAAGTTCGGCCCGAGTCCGACCCGACGAATAAATTTTTTATTTTTATATATTTATATATTAAATTTATACATGTTTTTAAGTTTTAAAAATTTTATCCTATTAAATTTGGGTACTTTACTATAATAAATATTACCAAATATTAAAGATTTTAATTAAACGATGTAATTATAAGTAAAATTTAAATATATTTTACGTATTTTATTTTTTTTATTTAATTTAATAATAAAATTTATCAAAAAAATAAATGTTCATGGGTTTGGGCCGGGCTTGGGAATGACCTTGTAAGCCCAGCCCGGGCGCGGCCCGAGCCCGAAATCTTAAAGTATGGGCTTTGGGCCGGGCTTGTATTAATAAAAAAACCCGTCAAACCCAGCCCGAACCCGGCCTAGCCCGCCCGACGAACAGGTTTATGACTTGTCCATTTAAATTTTCAAAAAATTAAAAAAAATAAAAATTAAAAACCGACTGACTGATTAGTGATTGGGCTGGTGCCTAGTCACTAATCACTGAAAACGGAACATATGCTTTTGACTGCAGTAAAAGCATATAGTCTCGTTTTCAGACTTCTCGTCCCGTTTTCAGTCCACGTGCTTTTGACTGCAGTAAAAGCACATAGCATGGGAATCAGTCGGATTCCCAAGCCAACACTGGTCATTTTAAATGACCAGCATAAACTCTCACAAACATTTCAAACCCACATATTTCCTCTTCCTCTTCAAAACCCTCTTCCTCTTCAAAACTCTTAATTTCATCCATTCATCCTCGTATTCTTTCAAATTCATCCACTTATATTTCGTTTTAATTCTAACACTACACCAATTTTATCTATTCTTCCAACAAGGTAATTTTTTTTTTTGAAATTTATAACTGTTGTTGTTTTGTTATTTGTTAGTGTAAATATAAAAAATTTAGTCAATTTTGTTATATATATTTTCTCATTATGTATGATTAATCTTCATTTAAAATCAAGGTATGTATTTTATCATGTAATTTTCTACCATCATTTAGTTAAAATGTGTGAAATAAATAATTATGTTTAGTGTATTCTAGAAATGATTTTGTTTAACTTAAAAAATTTTAGTTTATATTGAAATCGTCATATATTCGTATATTTAGTGTTTCCATTGTAGTTAATGTTGAACAAAATAAATATATGTTTGTGAGTATGATCATGTAAATTGGAACAAAATATATTAAAAAATGAAAAATGAGGTTATGGTAATATCAATAATTAAAGTTCGAATTAGTTAGAAATCAGTTATAGAAACTTTATTTGGTATAAATTTGGATTCATAATCAAGACAAAGAATCACTTAGGACTCGTTTGATTGGTGGAATGACTATTCCGCGGAATAGGAGAAAAATGAATGGAAAAATGTAAAGTATTTGCATAGATCCTTACAACGGATGGAATAGCTATTCATAGCTATCATACATTTCATGGAATAGCTATTCCTTACCGAGAGGAGGAATAACTATTCCATGACATGTATGATAGCTAGGAATAGCTATTCCATCCGTTGTAAGGTAGCTACACAAATGTTCTACCATTTCTATCATTTTTTCATTCATTTATCTCCTATTCCGCGGAATAACCATTCCGCCAACCAAACAAACCCTTAGTTTATTATGAGTTTATGTTTCTACCAAGCTCTTAAAAATAATAAGTAAAAAAATAGTAAGAAATGGAGTATTAACTAAACGGCTAATCAAGAAATAGAGCATCCTTCATGGCTTCTTGCTTAATGTGCATAATTAGGTGTATAGCAAAGAAACGTTTTTTATGGTTAAAAATACATAAAACTTTTATCATTTTTATAATGTTGAAAATTAATTTCGTGCATATCAATTACTAGGTAGGTAAAAAAAAATCCTAGATGTAAAAATGCATTTAATTCCCAACAAACATTTTTCAATGTGTAAGCAAAATGCATTGGACAAATTCAATCAATTTTTTTTAAAAAATAATGCAAGAAATTAAAAAAAAAATGCTATTAAAGCACTTAGGGTAATAACTTTTTTTCCATACAGTTTATATTAAATTAGTGGAAGATAAAAAAAATGTTCGGTTACAAAAATGAATATGGTAATGTTTATTGTTCTAGAATTTTATTTGCAAAAAGAAATTACTCTGAAATTGTTTGTGATAATATAATATGGGTATTAGATTATGTTAGTTTAGTATAAAATTATCATTTTACGAATTACTATTTGCTAAAAAAAACATTGAAATGTTCAATTGGATCAACTTTTATCACGTCTTCGAACCCGCATTCTACCAGGAGAGACTTAATTTATGATAACAATCATTAAACTTATAAATTTTTAATTTTAAAAACAATGCAATATAAAGAAAAATATATGCCAAAAATATTTCATCATAATATTTATTGTTTTTATTATTTTAGGTTGAAAAAATGATTGACATTTATTTAGGAATCTATAATAGTTAATTTTATATCAAATATGATGAAATATATATTATTTCCTTTCTACAAGGAGAAATGGCTAATATCAGAAGATCTTGAGAAATAATTAATCCCGGATCACTAGACCCTCGTATGCTTTGTTTACAATATAATTACAGATCTTAGAAAATATGGCAAGGGGAGGTAAAATTGTACACAATTTATCTCATTTAGATAAATATGGAGAAATATAATTATTAATTTGTATTATTACAAAATGTTGAAAAAATATCAATACAAAAGGCGGAGTTAGGCAACTGTTCGATTACATACCTGTGAAAATATATGCAGAGCTGATAGACTGCGGCTTTGATGGAGTAATAAAAGTTGGAACGATGAAAGTGGATCATTGGTTGATTACAGCACTAGTGGAAAGATGGAGGACTGAAACGTATACCTTCCACTTGACTGTTGGTGAAGCCACTATAATTTTACAAGACGTGCAGGTCCTAACTGGGTTGCGTATAGATGGAGCAGCCGTAACTAGATGGACCACACATCCTGCTAATCTCGCAAACACATGTAACGAGTTATTGGAGTTTCTCTGACTGATACCCCGAATGTTGTATCATGTAATTTAATCAAACTGACTTAGTTTAGGGATAACTTTTCCAACCTACCCCCGATGCAAACGATCTTACAGATACCCGCGGCTATATTATGCGCGTAATTGGTGGGTTGCTCTAAGTAATACAAGAGGTAACAGTTTACATGTGATATGGCTGAGATTGTTGGAGCATTTAACTCGAGATGGTGTTGGTAGTTATGCTTCGGGTTCAGCTGTGCTTGCAAATATTTATCGGGAGCTTCACAAAGTAACTGATTCGAAGAAGGAACAAATGGGTGGATACCTTTAACTTGTACAAGTTTGGGCTTATGAGCGAATCAAAACTATATCCCCGAAATTTAAACAACCATACGTGCCATCGAACCATGAACCATATGCAATGAAGTAAAAATTACTATCTTTTCTATTGAATTTGTATCGTTCGACCTTAATTATTTAACAATAAAATTGAATTGTAGGTGAAGTTTTGCAAAAAAATTGAGGGCTGATTTGGAACAAATTAGATGGCGGTTAGATCGTCTAGAAATCGATGAGGTATAGTTCATTAAATCAATTATATTCTGACATGCATTCCTTTAATATGCTATTGTCATTCAATGAATACTATTCGAATCATTAAATTAATATATGCGAATATTTCATGCAGTTTGTTTGGGAACCATACAATAATATTCTTCATTTGTTGTCACAATATTGTATTGATGGTTCATACGTATGGAAAGCAATTGTACTAATCATATGCTTCAATATAGTCGAGTTTCACCATCTAGACCATTGAATGCCATAATTCGGAACGGACCAACCTATACCGAATGATATCGATAAAAACTTGTGGCCACTACAAACGGTCAAATTAATTGGGTATGGGGACATTAATTGGATGACAAAGAATTCCCAATACATACAATTATAGAATTTGTGTAGGCAAAGGTTAATTGTCAATTTGTATCAATATCAGCGGATGGGTCCACAACAACTTAATCAATATGAATATATGCAGTGGTACAAGAGAATAACTAGGTGTTGGATCATCCAAGCTGGTGCTAAAAGTAATACGTTGGTACGTATGTTTCTTTAAAATTAACGCGAGTGTAGCCCATACTTGAATATTGTTAGTGATACCAATATTATGTTTATGATATTTGTTTGTTTTATTCTTTAATATTGTAAGGAGACGGACTTGAAAATATTTATCATACAGAAGAGGGTGAATTCCAACGTGAACGCGTTGCGCCGCCTATTATGAGAAGCATGCTTGGTGGTTTAAAAAAAGAATATCACGCGTAACCGATCAACCAACCACATGTCCCCTTCATTTGCATATGAAAATTTTCCTCTCCCCTTTCAGGATATTAGTAATCGGCGTCAAGCAAAGATGTACGTCACTTCTTGACCTACCATTTCCAGTGGGAGTTGATCAGATTCCTAGGCCTTATTTTTTCCTTGTTCACCATGAACCTGATACTTTTGTTCAACATGGAAAAAGCACTCCAAGTTTAAACATTCAGGAAGAACGTTATACCCGTGACTATATTCCTCATGTTTGAAATTAGTGATATTTCTCAAGAATGGAAAGTGACCTAACTTTTGGAGGAAGCGAATGCAGCTCCCAATCTTGGTAATCAAGCAAACATGACACATGAAGATTTTTCCCAATTTCAAACCCCGAGTCAACAATTTATTAATTTGT
Source organism: Euphorbia corollata (assembly GCA_948277035.1). NCBI lineage: Eukaryota > Viridiplantae > Streptophyta > Magnoliopsida > Malpighiales > Euphorbiaceae > Euphorbia > Euphorbia corollata. The sequence continues at coordinate 5,492 of CAOJBI010333278.1, forward strand.
TTGAGAACTTAAATTTCGATGTGTATGGAAACATAATCATGCCGGATGTAGGAATGGGCGATCATAATTATGAGGTAGGCTCGTAGAGTAACACCAACATTCCCTATGAGGGTCGAGGTCCGATGATGTTAGAATTATTTGTTGCATTCAACATGGATAATCATCAACGATGAAACAAGGATATGAAATTGGCCTAGACCTAAATATTACACCTCCTACAATGACAATGTGTGGTAGGCATGTAAATACACCACAACCATGTTATACTTGTTTAACTCCTCCACAAAGATGGAATCGAGGGCATAGAGAGAATATTGGAAATAGAGGAAATCGATGATAACATTTGGCATGAGAATTTTTAAATTGAAGTTCCAAACTAAATCCTGTCATTATCTTTGATTTTTTTTTCTTTTTAATCACATACTTTATACGTATAATATACTATACCACGTTCTATAAAATACATATGTAATAAAAGGATTCAAATACCATTTACTATGTAAATACTACATCATTAACATACTCCACAACAAGTACCATTTAATACATACTAATTCATTAACATACTCCACGGATCGCAAATACCATTTACTACATATTAATTCATTAACACACTTGTGAGCACGATACCATTTATTATAATATTTGTTGAATACAAGTTTTAGGTTAATTATTAGGGTAAAAATAAAAGAAAAGAAGGAGTCAATGATGATAGAATTGTTTTTTTTAATTTGTAGTTGGGCATGTTCGGGATGCTTGTTTTTACGTTGTTGCTTGCTTTTATTGTATGATCATATAGAAACCAACATAGGTTTAAAATTGACAATAGGCATAAAAATGGATAAAATGGCATAAAACATCATCTACTCACAGCACTCCATACACTGCAAGTACCATTTACTACATTCTACTTCATTAACATACTTAATTAAACACAAAACATACTCTGCAAATAATAACATTCACTTCCTGACCTACTTAATTAACATTTTGTTTACTTTGACTGGGATTCCAGCAAGTACTTCGATTATGCCCACCTCGAACATAATTTCTACATTTGTATGATGTAGTACCCTTCTCCTTTTTATCCATTTCATTTCTAATTCTTGTTGACTTTGGCCTTCCTTTTTTTTGTTTGCAAGATGGATTTTAACAATCAGAGTCGACACATCTACCTGAGGAAAATGATCCTTATGGTGTAAAGGTTGAAATGGATAGTCATTGTAAGTATAAATCGCCCACTAGTAAGCCCTTACATCCAATGCCTGGATATTATCCATCTACTTGGTGAATTTCCTAGGTTGTGCTTGATCTACTAAATTGAATTACAATCATGCATAAATCATTCATTGTATGTTAACGATAATAATTGATTGAGGATGAATTTGAAATTGAGTTCATACGGCCAGCTCGATATATTAGGTTTTTCAAAGTGGTGTTATGGTACGTATGGTTGTAGTTCTCGTCAAGTGTCTGAGGCAATACTGATGGTACGCTGCAGGTTCTTTCCAAGTAGAACCTTCATTCTTCATTGCATGCAAGATACTACCATGCCGATCGGAAATGACACCCAAGCCAAATCTTTGGGTCATATGCTCTCTTATACACTTCATGAACCACCCCCAACTTTCTTTGTTCTCACTTTAACGATCGCAAAAGCAATGGGAAGAATATGATTATTGACATCCAGTGTTGTAGCCACCAACAACGTGTGATGATATTTTTCGTACAAAAAGTCCCATCAGTTTGAATAACTGGCATACAATGTTTGAACCCTTTGATGCATGGCTTGAAAGACCAAAACACTCGTTTGAACATATTGTAGCACGCGTTAGTTGTTTTATCTGTGATTAAAATTATAGCTGAACCAAGATTGTAGTAGGTCAAAGTTTTCAAATAACTTGGTAGTATATTGTATGATTCCTCCCAAGTGCCAAATATCTTTTCCATTGCTTTCTTTTTTGCACCAAATGCCTTCCTGTTTGAAATGGTGTATCCCCATTTCTTCTTAACATGAGCTATATATTATGATATCGAGGCTGATCTTTGCTAGATTTTTTGAAACCATTCCTAAAATTGTACCAGAAATTAAATTACTATCACGATTCCGATGGTCTTGAGATAGTACAGAGTTTATGCAAGTTTGTGGACCTTGCACTTTAGTGATTAACCACATATTGATTATCTTCTTCAAGATTGCGCAAAGCCGCCATCTACATGATTATCCACCTTCTTTGTTGTTGCATGCAATAGGTAATTTATTTGGATACAATTCGAGCGTGCGAAATGCCATAGGATTTTTCATCTATATGATTTTCAATGCTGCTTGCACTTTCTTCTTTCTAAGGAAAACTAACCCAACTCTTTAATCTGAAACTCCATCCCATGTGCTAATCTCATCGATGTCATTGGCATATTGCACATAATTCTGCTCATGTATCTCTGTATATGTAGGACTTGAGAATTCAAAAGCCGATAATGGAGCAATAGGTGGGATAACATGCCTCTCGTCATCGGAAGGAGTCATATTTTAATCGAACCTTTCAGGCAGTGCACTGCCCTTATTATCATCAACTTGTGGTGCATGCTCTTCTTCATTATCATGTTCACTATCCGTAAAAAAGTCTAACTCGGTAAGGATCTGATCATCTTCTATGACGTCCACATCATTTGGATCCTTGCTTCCATTAATGTAAACACCAAACGTATCTTCCGCTTCTTCATCTTCATTTCACGAAGTTCCGGCTTCATGATTCATTGGATTGGCATAATCACTCCATGCAACCTGTAAAAAGTCTAACTCGGTAAGGATCTGATCATCTTCTATGACGTCCACATCATTTGGATTGGTGCTTCCATTAATGTAAACACCAATCGGATCTTTCACTTCTTCGTCTTCATTTCACAAAGTTCCGGCTTCATGATTCGTTGGATTAGCATAATCACTCTATACAACCTGAGGTTTATTAGAACCAACATTGTGCAATCCAAATAAATCAATTATCAAGAATTCCTCGGTGGCACTAGAAGGTCCGCCTTGAATTGGATACGCCAATATCGCCATATTGAAAATTCGAAGTTGATTGAAATCCAATTGGATTATTAGCTTCCGAAGAAGCAAATGTGAACAATGGATGTGTATGCTTGAATGAATAAGGCAGCGGTTCTTCTTGGACATCATGAACCTCATATTCAACAAATAGCTTAGGTGTGTTGTAGTTTTGAATATTATACAAATTATAGAGGATGAAATCGATTCCTTCATCATCACAAATATACATGTAACCACAATTATTTGATGGAATAGGATACTTGTACACAATTTTTGCGATCCTTCAACCATGTCCAAATTCAATCTCTGTTGATATCTTTTCTACAAGACTATCCAAAGACTGCTTTTTCTTCACCTTAACACGATTCTACATGGCTATTGAGCAAGCCATATCATACTGAAACACATTTTCGTTCATATGCATTCTTCCATCCCAGTAGATAATGTAGAGGTTGTTGCGTGATATTATTTTTCACTACAATATCGATACCAACACAAATTAATTCTACTAATTTATTAATTTTAAACATTTTTCAATTACAATATTGAGTTTTTATTTCTATCATTTTATTATGTAATATTATCATTATTATTATATTAGCAAAAGGTATTGTGGATTAATATTATTGGCAATAATAATAAGGTTAAAGTTGACATGTAATAAATATTTTATAGCTTATTATATCGTATTTTGTTCAATAAAACAATACATTTTTTTCTCATAAAAAATGCATATAAAGGAACATATACACTAATACATGGTTCATAATATATAAATAAACACATACACTAAATGGTTCATAATACATACTAAGTTAGCCATAAACACATACATTATTTTCGAACTTAGACATATACGGTTCACAACTCAATACTAAACACACTCAATTTGTAAAATAAACTATCTTCCTAACTGGAATAGACCTACAAAATAAAGCCTTCAAATCTTCAAGAGATGAAGTACCATTGACACTTCTTCTCCTATTCACCTTCGGTCCACTCCTTAGGTTTAAGGTACTTCTCTCTAATTGAATTACACTACTGCATACAGATCGAGTCATAAAGATTATAATAATTTTTCTATAATTCCCACCGGATTGGTAATATGCACCAGCCAATCTTGCTTTCAGAGAATAGTACCTCAAAGACCCTAACATGAATAAGTACATGGCCCTTTGGTTTGCTCCTAAACCAAAAACCCCTAACGATATGTACTCTTGCATTTCCTCTTGCAAAGTTATTAGATGCTCAACAATAGCATCTATATCATTAAGTTTACTCATTCTCGATATTTTTATATTAATAAGTTGTCTCATTCTATCTCTTAGTCTCTGGAACTGAAATGGAAATTTAGGATTTGTTGGAGACTTCATCATTCGAGTCATCTACGTAAAGAGTCAAAAATTAATATCATCTATGTGTAGATTTTCCCATTCATTCAATTTCAATTTTCAAAAGAAAAACTATTTATTACTAAGATGTATTGAAACTAAAACAACATAATTTGTTTATAAAATTTTAAAGATTTTTTTTAGTTTTTATTTATTACTAAAATGTATCGGAACTAATTATTTTTTCCCTAATTTAGTACTATTCTAATTTTTGTTTCTAATTCTAGCTATTTTCTTATTAATAATGGAGTACTATGGTTTGTAAGAGCAATATTTTTTCTTCTTTTTTTATGGGAAAGCAATATTTTCTTAATTGTAATTGATATGTGTACCTAACATTATTGTTAGAAATAAACCATAAATGCAAGGATATCATAACTATAATAAAAGAAGCAGAGAGAGAATAAGAGAGAAATTTTATTGATTCTCTGAGGTGTAATGAATATGAAAAACTGAGTTCTATTTATAGGAAAACTCAATAGCATAAACCGTAAATAAGTATAAAACTTTTAATAATTTACGTGGGAACCACTGTATAGTTATGTACAGTGAAAGGCTGCTGCCGTCCATTGCACATCACAAATATTCAACACTCCCCCTTGATGTGCAATTTTACGAATGGGACACTGCCTCGTTAAAAACCTTACCAAGGAAAAACCCAGTGGGACAAAAACCTTAGTTAAGGGAAAAAGAGTACAATGTTTACTCCCCCTGTTCGCAAGTTGCCTGAAGATCTTTCAGACCTCGCATTCCAATGCTGTATACCAATTTTTTTGAGGAAGGTAAAACTAGTTGTTCCTTCATATGTGAATAAATAG
>CAOJBI010333594.1:0-14031 GCA_948277035.1 Euphorbia corollata
AGGCCTTGCTTGGTATAAATGAATTCCACAAAATTTTGTGGAATTCATTTTGAAATCCAAGTTTTTATGTTTGGAATGTACAAGAATTGGATTTGTAATTCTTGGATTTGAATTCCTTGGAATTCACCATATTATAACCAAATCCCACCAAATTTGGTGGAATTTGCAAATCCACATTTTATAAGACTAAAAACAATGAAAATAAATTAAATTCTACAAATTTTAATGGATTATACCAAGCATAGAAATTCATTTGAAAATGAATTCTACGTAGAATTCATTTCCAAATGAATTCCAATTCTTGAATTGATTTGTTCCAAGCAAAGCCTTAGAAAGAGAGATCAAATATATGAGAACATGGGAGGATGGGTAATGGGTTGATGGGCCGAAATAAACATGGACCGATGAAATTATTGAATAATAACTATATTTTAATTTTTTATATATTATATAAAATTCCGGTTCGATTCAGTTATCATGGTTTTTTCCACACTAAAATCGAACCGAACCAAAAACCGAAATATCTAATAATTTATGTATCGAACCAAATTTTTAAAATAATCGAACCAAATTTATAATTCGGTTTGGTTCAGTTCGATAATTCAGTTACCAACCGTTTGCACACCCCTATTTATATGAATCAAGTCAAAGGTTTCGATCTGATAAAGAAAGTCAACGAATGTAATAAATTATAGCAAATGACGTGGCAGAATCACAGCCGCTAAAGCTTACAGCAAGCAGACGATGTTTACTCAGCCTAAAATATTGAAACGGGCGAACTAAAAAAACGAATCACCTGAATAATGTAAGCGAGTTCACCACGAAACGCGTACACAATTGCACCGAATTGAAACCCGGACGTGAACCCGTTTCAAAAATCCGATTTGATAATCGCTGATAGGTCCGGGACTTTTTGTAGTTGGAGGATAGCTTCATTTCGCTTTCTTTGTTTCGGTCAAAATAGAAAACGAAGAGGGACGCTTTGGCAACGAAGCCACCGCACCAGAGAAGAGGAGAAGTCGGCGTATAATCCTAAACCGATTACTCTCTTCTGTTCTTCCATTTTGGCGTGAGTTTCTGTATAGATTACTGTAGTTTGGCTGTTTAATTTTATCTGTTTCTGAATTTCTTCTTTGTATATGTGAATTAGTTCGATTGTTTATGATCCTTGGATTGTTTGAATAGATCGGATAATTTTTAGGGACACTGCATGGGATGGTTTGGTTGGCTAGTTGAGTGATTGATTGATGGTTTGAAGCGTTGATTTGGGTTCTGAATTTGGGCTTCTCGTTTTTGGAGGTCTGAGATGGATTTGGTAACTAGTTGCAAGGTATTGTACATTTCTGTAATTTTCTCTTCAATTTCGTTTACTGCCTTGCCTTCCATGGTTTTTATGTTTTTTATTTGTTCCGAGGGTGTGATATAGCTCTTTTAGCCCGAGGGGGAACAGTTCATTTTCGTATGCACACAATGTCATTTATTGTATGGTATAAGTGCCGGTTGGTTTTAGTGTACCCTTGGTAAAAATTGTTGATTTGAAGTTAAAACTAATGCTTACAACTCTCCTTTATCTTTGATTTCAACTCGTTGGAGGGGTTTTATTACTTTTCTCGGTTTTTGGCTTCGATGTGTGATTGAGCTCAGTGACTACTGCAGTCTGCAGTAATGCTTTTCTTTTTTATTGAAACTGCTGTAATGCTTTTCTTTCAACTATTATGCATTCCAATATTTAAGTAATATCCACTACAAAATTAACTGTGAGTCTGCCTTATGTTGATTTCGAGATGCATCTAGGTGATTGGTAGTTGCTGGTAGTAGGAATTTTGATGTTACGGAGTACTTTTTCATAACTGCATTCTTTTGCATCGTTTGTTTAGTATTTAGTACTGATATGGTGTCCAGTGTCCACTAAGACAACATTTAAGAAGTTACTGATATAGTGATATCTATTCCTATTTTACTATCACTCTAATCTCTTTCTCTGTTTTTAGTGTTATTTATATGTCTCATTGCATACAAGAGGCTTTTAAGTGTTTTCTGATGAAGTGTATCTTATTTCTATTGGTTGTCACCGTGATCTAATGTCGTGATGGCTGTGTGGAACATTTTTTCTTATTTGGTTCCTGTTTCATAACAGATTGTGAAAATTGTCTTCTTGTAGGAAAAATTAGCATATTTCAGGATTAAAGAGCTCAAAGATGCGCTTGCGATTTTAGGTCTTTCAAAGCAGGGGAAGAAGCAGGTAGCTGCTGTAACACTGTTTATGTTGCTGTTATAAAAATGGAATATGTGTGTGTGTGTGTGTATTATATAACCAGTCATGCATATCAACTTTTTGTAATTCACTAGCTTACAAATGACGGTGCTTAATTTGTTTGACGAATTATCTTATGATTCATTAGTTTTGCAGTGTGACTTATTGTATGGTTTTTTGTATGTATAGGATCTTGTTGAACGGATATTAAGTGCTGTCTCAGATGAACAAGGCAAGTATCTTCTCTTATGAGTTCTGATGTATAAACCATAAAGATGATATATTTAGTGCTGTTGTTGTTTGCAAGTTGGTAGATGATGTGGTTGGCTTACACAGCATGGGTGGGTGGATTTTTATACTCACGTGTTGTGTATTTCTGGATTTCCTACCACTATTTTTTATGTTTCCACACAGCCACATTTTTTTTATTTCAAATTGATTAACTTCTATACGATTGTTGTATCTGCAGTTTCAAAATCGACAAAGAAAAGTTCTATTCGAAAGGAAGATGTGGCAAAACTAGTTGATGATATATACAGGTAAAAAAAATGTATGCCCCACTTATGAATTTTATTTACTGATTTTTATTATTATTATGGTGCTGCTCTGCGGCTGCAATTGAATTGTTATTTTGGTTGTTATCAGTATCATTATTTTCATTGTTGTTAGTAGGCCAAACACTTGCTTAAGATCTTAATGTCAGCAATTTTTTTTTAAGCTTTCTTTACTCATTTTCATATAATCAACCACGCTACTTTGAATTGAAAGCTTAAAACACCTTATTTTTTATCATCTTGAAATGTGAAGTATAATATTCATTGTAGTCTGTATGAGAACTAAAGAAAAGCGACAGTAATATCCTTAATTTTGATTGCACATATGCTAAATAGGATCGTAGGACCAGTGCAGACTCCAAAATCTGAATTAATTTTCAGAATTGATTCATTTGCATGCCGTGCATGGTTGGGGATGACCATGGGACTTAGTGCAGTCTCCACTCACTTTCCCTTAACCCTCAAGAGAGTAAATTTCCTGGATATTTTGGTTTATTTTATTACCTATTATCGACTTGATATGATTTTGGAATGGGTTAGTAACTTCATACTACAAATTAATCTGCAGTGCAATTATATAATTGAACTAATTACTTGTATATAATATTAATGTATTTGTCAGTGTGAAATTACATAGGAATTTAGCGATGACGAAGTAGCTATCTCCATCCCCATTGTATGGAAGATTTGGAGAAGCGGAGATTCCCTGTCCTGTTCAGGGAAATGTCAAGATGGACCCCTTCCTGTTGCCATTTCTAAGCATGACAAAGGGAATAAACGAAAGTGCATGCAAGGAAAAGCAAGCTTTACATGGGTTAAGCATATTTTTTATGGCAGTAGAAACTAGGTTTCCCTAATGTAAACAAAATATGTTAAGGGTCGAGTCTGAATTAAAAGAAGTGTACTAGGATAGGTTCCATAAAATGAAAATGAAAATCTCGGATTTTGAAATTGTAATTTGTCTGTTATTGCAATTTATCTGTATAGTTGTTGTTGAGTTTTCTTTATGGTGTTTCTGTGAACTTCTCTGTTTTGTACCTGTTCACTTTCACTGACATACTGCACTTTATGTGGTGATTGCAGAAAGATGCAGGTTTCCGGGGCCACTGATTTAGCTACTAAGGGACAGGGTGTCTTGGATAGCAGTAAGACAGTAATTAAAGCAGACGTGGATGATTCCTTTCATTTGGATTCAAAAGTTCGCTGTGTATGCGGAAGCATATCGGAGCAAGAGTCGCTCATTAAGGTTTATGCTTGGATGTTAATTCTTTAACAATTAATTTTACTGTACAAGTTCCAGTTTCAATAAAAATATGATTGGTTTGAGTTAAAGTTATTGTTTTGAGTTGTGAGTAGCATGGTTTGCACACATGTTAGACTAAATGGCGCTTTGTCTTCTAAATGCATGCCATGTGCAAGTTTAATTTTATTGTTGAACTAGTTTTTTTCTTGAAAACCTTAATATTCTTATCTCCATAACGCTTAACTTTTATATATTTCTGTGGAACGCCTCCATTTTAGAGAACCTACAACCAGTATAGCTAGTGACTACCCCATTGATCTGATGTTAGGTTTTTTCATTGCATGAGATTTAGAGTGTTCTTGAACTTCTTTATTTGTTGTTGTACATAATGTTTCATAGTCCTTGCGAGAACTTTTCATCACTCTTATGTAGCCATGCCTTAAGGATAGCATTTAAATTTTTATATGTCTGCGTATGTATTCACCTCTTTAGTTCATTGTAAGCATACAAATGCCATGTGGGTGTGTGCATTTTAGCACGTAGGAAAGAACTCAATATGGCATGCGGAAGTGTCATGATTAATTTGTTCTTGTAACGAGTGCCTGCCGGTGAGAATATATGATTTCAATAATGCATTATTGTACTGCAAATGTCTCATTCTTTTGCCCCTTTTTCTATTGGCAGTGTGAGGATCCTAGATGTCGGGTATGGCAGCACATGAATTGTGTCATTATTCCTGAAAAGCCAACCGACGGCACTCCCCAACTTCCAGATGTTTTTTATTGTGAGATCTGTCGACTGAGCCGGGCGGACCCGTATGTGTTGCCCTACGTCCACGGTTCTTATATTGCATTTTATTTTTTAACTGGTTGCTTCCCCCCCTCACCCCCCTCATTGTTATGGCGTGACCTTGTGATATTCTTAAGAGTAGCATACGCATTTTGTGTCTGCTACGTACACTTGTTTACCTTAAATGAAGCTTTGGATCAGATCCTACTCGTAGTTGTAGAACTACTTGGATTTAGGTGAAGGAAATCAAAAAATCACGACGTCACTATGCGAAGAGCTTTCTTGATTGCTTGTTGATTTAACGGTCTAGTTTCATGGCTAGAGTGTTGTGAATATGTTGCAAATATTTTTCTTGTAAAGTTTAGAGTTGCATAAATCAGCTAATATTATAGGACAGTTGAATTTGTTTGAGACTTATGGTTTGAGGAAGGCTTGGAAGATGTATTTTAGACACTTTGGGCCATTCTGTAATGGAGGAGGTTCTAGCACTTAAATTTTTTTGTTGTTGGCTGGAACACCTTTATGGGATGGGCTGCTGTAGGCACTGTCGAACAAAGAAATGCAAGGTTCCTCTCTTTCATGTAGGTTGGGAGCTGAAGTGTTGATTATCTTGAGGTGAAGTTAAAACCCAAATCCATGAAGGGTGTATTTGAGCTATTTTTTGTTTTCATGCAATATGTGCTTCTGTTGAATGTAATTTGTCCCAATTTGATTTGATGTTCTAGCAGCTAAATCTTCAAATTTTTTTAATGCTACTTGCTATATTGGTCTTATTCAGTCTGTGAAATGTGAGTACTTGGTGCAATATAGATTTATCGATTTGCTGTACTTTGTAATTAATTGAGTAACCTGTTCTGATTGTATCATTCAATGTTACAGATTTTGGGTTACTGTTGCAACTCCTTTGCTACCTGTGAAGTTGGCTACTAGTCTTCCAGGCGATGGGTAAGTGCAGCATGTGTTTTTGAATTGCCACATGTAAGAGTATTATTCAGTTTATCTGCCGAAAAGAAGTTTTCACATCGTGAAACCTGCCAAAGAAAATATTATTGGACCAAAATTATTCCTCGTGTGGTTGATTGGTGAATGCTTAACATTTACATGTCTGACATTAAATCATTGAATTCAGAGTTAGGAAATAAGGATTGCTGTGTATTTTCTCTCTCCTTGCTGCCTCTGACTTCAAATTATAAAAGATGAATGAGTTTCCTATATTTTTTCCATGTTAGGAGCATGTTAGCGGTTATTCTTTTCTAATTTGACATGTTTTGTGTTTTCAGCTCGAGCCCAGTACAAAGTGCAGACAAGACATTTCCACTTAGTAGGGCTGACAAGGACTTGTTGACAAAAGCAGAGTATGATGTTCAGGTTGGTTAGGGTACATGGGTCTTCTACTAATCTGTTGGATTCCATTATAAATGTACTGACTATTTGTTTGCCGTGATTGTTGGTGTTAGGCATGGTGTATGCTTTTGAATGACAAGGTTCCATTTAGGATGCAGTGGCCACAATATGTGGATTTGCAGGTTAATGGTATGGTAGATTGTCTCCGATGGTCATTAATAATTCACACTGGTTTTCTATCTAAAGTTGCAGTTGATGGAATATTGTACTGTTCTTGAAGTTATTGGATATACATGTTTTTGCCTGTGCTAGTTAATGCCTGTTATAAAACCAATTATTCTCTTATATTCCAGCTATTACATATCAATTATCTATCATCCATCACATTGGATATCACGTCTAGGGTCCATTTACTTTCGTTGTACGTTGTTGCTTACTTTCAATTAAACATATTATGTATGGCATAGGTGTGCCTGTTCGTGCAATCAATAGACCTGGATCGCAATTACTGGGTGCCAATGGCCGCGATGATGGTCCGATTGTAAGTTTGTACCTTGTTTTCTATTAGAATTTTTAGGCTTGTTTTATACATTTTGGGCTCTGAATCTTTTGTTCCTTGTCATGGGTTCCTCTTTCTTAGTACTAATTTCTTGTCTCCATTAGATTACTCCATGTGTAAAAGATGGGATCAATAAGATAACATTAAGTGGATGCGACGCCCGTATCTTCTGTCTAGGAGTTAGAATAGTGAAGCGACGTACTGTACAACAGGTAATTGTAGCTTCCACTCTCTGATGTTTATTATGATGATTCTATTTATTTTGTTTTTTATTTTTTTGAAAATGAAGGATATAGGTGTAAATTCACCATTAAGTTTTCACAGAAGTTTAAATGCAAAACTCATGAAACTTAATGGTAAACAATTGAAGTTCTATGACTTGAACCTTTGCAAAAATTTAGCGTTGATTGACACCTAATGCCTGAGGCTATTTGACTTGGGAGAAAGAAGCATTTTCTTGTTGTAACTGTATTTTTTTGGACCAAGTTCATTTAATTCCTGAAATTATCTCAAGAGTTTTCACGAGCTGTTTACTTGTGTAGATACTCAACTTGATTCCTAAGGAGTCCGATGGTGAATCTTTTGAAGATGCACTTGCTCGCATTTGTCGATGTGTTGGCGGTGGTGCTGGTGGAGAAGCAGATAATGCAGATAGTGACAGCGACTTGGAAGTTGTTGCAGATTCTTTTGCTGTTAATCTCCGTTGTCCTGTAAGCTATCACTGTTGTACATTTTAATTGCTTAATTTTTGCACAACTTGCCATGTTTTCTCCGTCTCTGGTTAAAAACTTTTCACTATCCTATATAGCATATTGAATAACATGCTTAATGGTAATTGATTTTTTCAATGTTAGATGAGTAGAATGTTTGCACATATTTGGTATATTTATTTTTAAATCTGCTACGAAAAGACATTTGACTATAACTTGAAGATAAAGTTCCCACTCATGAAGCTTCCTGATGGAGTCTATTTAATATTATAATGAGACCATCATTATTCACTATTGGCTGCAACTAGAGATGAGAATAAAATTGATTATTGAGATCAGTTTTCCAGGAAAACTCTACCTAATGTTCATGTGGTGAGAGATTGAAACATTCGTTCCTGTTTTCTTTTAGAAGTATGTTAATGTATGTGAAAATAGATATGTTTTTTTTTATATCCATTGTTATGATAGTATTTTAGTGAAAGAATTGTCTTGCATACTGTCGTACAGATGAGTGGTTCAAGAATGAAGGTCGCTGGAAGATTCAAGCCTTGTGCTCATATGGGCTGTTTTGATCTCGATGTTTTTGTTGAAATGAACCAGCGTTCTCGGAAGGCTAGTTCCTAGCTCTTATCCCCTTTTTGAGAGAGCATTTTACTCTTTCATATAACTGATTAAGTATTGCTCTACATGCAGTGGCAGTGTCCTGTTTGCCTTAAGAACTATTCTTTAGAGAATGTAATAATTGACCCATATTTCAACCGCATTACTTCCAAGGTATTTTTTTAGTCCGTCTTTGTCTTATCATACTGTTAACTGGATCCGTTCTTCCCTATTTAATATTTTCTTATTTTGAGACTGTACAGATGCGGCACTGCAGTGAAGATATAACAGAAATTGAGGTGAAGCCTGATGGCTCTTGGCGTGTAAAAACTAAAACTGAATCTGAGCGCAGGGAGGTTGGTGAGCTTGCACAGTGGCACAAACCTGATGGATCATTATGTGCTGACAACGGTGAATTGAAAGTGAAAGTTGAAATCGAAAAGCATATCAAGCAGGAAGGTACTTCAGAAGGCTACAATGGTACAGGTTTGAGACTTGGAATCAGGAAAAATCGCAATGGTTGCTGGGAAGTGAGCAAACCTGAGGATGTGAACACCTCCTCCTCTGGTAACATGTTACTTAAGAAGTTTGAGAACCATGAGCAGAATGTTATCCCAATGAGCAGCAGTGCTACTGGCAGTGGGAGGGATGGTGAGGATCCAAGTGTGAATCAGGATGGTGGTGGGAATTTTGATTTTACAAACAATGGGATGGAACTTGATTCAGCATATGGGTTTTCTGACAGAAACTTAACTGCACCAGTAGGGGATGCAGATGTTATTGTTCTTAGTGATTCAGATGATGATATACTGATGACATCTGCCACTGCTTACAATACAAATCAAACTGATATTGGTGGCACTGCTTTTTCATTGCCTCTTGATATTGCTAATACCTATCCGGAAGATCCTACGGTTGGGAATGGATTGAGCTTTCTGAATCCCACTGATGATTTCGGGATGCCCCTCTGGCCATTGCCTTCTGGAAGCCAAGCTGGCCCTGGATTCCAATTATTTAATTCAGATGTCCCAGATGGATTGGTTGATTTGCAGCATGGTCCGATCAACTGTCCTATGCCAATGAATGGTTACAGTTTAGCTCCAGATACTGTGATGGGACCTCATAGTTTAGTCCAAGATTCATCTATTGGAAGATCTGATGCTGATCTTAATGATGGCTTGGTTGATAACCCCTTAGCATTTGGTGGCGAAGATCCGTCTCTTCAAATATTTCTTCCAACTAGGCCTTCAAATGCGTCTGGACAATCTGATTTGAGGGATCAAGCTGATGCATCTAATGGTGTCCGCACAGAGGATTGGATCTCTCTAACGCTTGGTGGAGGTGCCACTCCTCGAAGTCATGCTGATTCAGCTCCTGCAAATGGGGTTAATCCAAGACCGCTTGTTCCATCAAGAGAAGGTGCCATGGATTCACTGGCTGATACTGGTTTGTTCCGTTTCTGTTAAAGCTTTTTGTTCAGTAGATCCATTCGATAATAGATTTGGATTTGATCATGCCCAATGTTTAAAAAGCGCTAGGTGCTAGTCGGGCGGCTAGGGCCTAGGCGGGTATTAATCGGGGCCTAGGCGGGGGACTGGTCAGATTTGTATTTTTCAATTTATTAATATATGTTAATCCACTAAAACTTTGTCGGTGTTCTCAAATCCAGCCTAGCCCGATTTTTAAAAATAGGTTGTGTAGCCATGCCTAAATCAGTCAATTGCTTAGGACCACCCGACCCTCTAAAATTGTGGTGGTTCTGGAAAATCCTGTATGGGACGATTATTAAAACACTAGTCATGCCATGTAATGCATATGCACTCTTTATTTTCATGATGATGACTGCTTCTGCAGCTTCTTTGCTTCGGGGTATGAATGACAGATCAGAGAAGGCAAGTCAGCAAAGATCTGATAGTCCTTTCACATTTCCTCGCCAGAAACGCTCTGTAAGACCGAGGTTGTTTCTATCGATTGATGACTCAGACTCGGAGTAGAAAAGTGGAACTTGTTTACTGAGATAATTTGTTCCTTTTGCATTTTTCTGGGGTCAGACGCTTTCTGGGGACTGGTGAAAAAAGTTCATTCACTCATATGACATGGAAAGATGACGCAGGCTCCAGTGATGTGATGTACGGTGCGGAAAAATTGACAGAGCTGAGCAGAAGGCTGTCCTCTAAGAAATGAAGATTGACTTTTGGAAGTTGGTGATGAGCTGTTGGCCTTGTGAGTTGTGACCTAATCAATTTTTTTGCAGTATAACCACTTTTGGGATTCTCATGTTCTTTGTACAGTCGGTAGTAGTGAATCCAGAAAATTTGATTAATCCATAGGTTTGAACCAGTTCCTTGGATGTAGTGGGGGAAGTCCCCAGTTAGGAACAACGCCACACTGTCCATCTTTTTTGGTCTTGTTTTATGAAAACAGCAAATAGCTTGCTTGTAAATGTCTTACTGATCAGCTATTTATAAGAGTAAGAAAATATTTTACGTAACTAAGGATTGCTGCATTGAATACATGGTGTTGATATCTTTGTTTATTTTAGGAACCATTTGAATCAGATTGCAAGGATGCCTAAAAGTCTGGTATGTATCTACTGATCGGCAGGCAGGTCCTTGATATGCCTATTCATTGTAGACATTAACAATGTTAATGTAGACTGTAAGTCTTCATATTCAAGAAAAACTCAGAAAAGAGGTTTCAAATTTCATGACTGTAAAGAGTTGCTGAGATGTGCACAGTTGAAAAAATTGAAATCAGGACTAGTCTTTTCTATGCTATGCAAGATATCTGCTGCTCTTCTTAATCTAATATTGCTATTTGATATCCTACTTCATATCAATCTGCACCTAGTGCATGCATCATATTAAATTGCCGTTGGGTTCTGACTCGAGAACTGATAGGATGCTCAGTGCTGATGAACTGAGATGCATACCTCGGACGATACCTCCATATCCTACCTTAATCCTGTGACACAACACCAATATTGAATCCCACAATGCAGTTCTTCCCTGCAAGCAAACAAAAATGAAATATAAGATCCAGTACGGCAAATCTGTGCAAACAAATTACTGATGCAGTTATCCAATTCGTGAATACGTTGTTAACCCAGTAAACTCGAGCATAACAATCACATTTATCCGTGGCTTGCTTTAATCGTACCACTTCTGTCTATTTCCACTTGATTTCATTGTTGAAAGCGACACATTAGTCCCTATAATTCTCTAACTTGGTTAAATTACTCATCTTGCAATAACCCATTATTTGATAATAAAATGTGGACTTTAGACACTACCTGAAGAGATAACTGCAGTTTCTTATCCCAATACAAGGCAAAGATTGGTGGCATCTGCTTTCCAACAGCTAGTACACATGCCCCTGGGTGAAGAATGGAAGGTACACCTGATACGACAGAAATATACTTCTCAGGAAACCTTTCCTTTGGAGGCAAAACACCCAAGAACAAGGGATTTTTGCTAGACTGGCCACCCGCATAAGACGATGGATCGACATGAAGCATCCACTTCGGGTGTTCAAGGAATGCACAAAACAGATACAAAAGCAAGTGCGAATCAGTAGGAAGGTCAAGACTCCAATTTTTCTTCTTTTTCTCATAAACACCATCCGTCAGATACTCGTAATTCTTCAAGCAAGTCCCTTCAGCAAGCTCTGTTACAATTCATCAAAATGTATGTATACAAGAAGATAAATGAGGTTTACAGATATATAATAAGCATCAAAATAAGGTTAAACTTCGAGTACCCTGAATCCTCTGCACCATATAACTTTCTGGAACATTGCTGTGTGATAGCAAACCTTTAGCCCATTCTCCTTTCATCAATGCATGAAGCCTTTGGTGCTCAGTGATGGCATCAACACATTCCTGCATCATAGCGACTTGCTGGCTGATTTGTTGCAGACTGGCAGCAGGCAACTTAGCTACAAGCAACAACATTAAAAGAGATTAAATCTCTTAATAATTCATATGTCAATTCACACGTGGGAAAAAATTATACTGACATGTTGAAGCATCAAGAGACTGCAGCAGTGTAACGCGTAATTGCTGGAGAAGTCCATCCTCATCCAGTGTAAATGATGGTTGCCATTCCTTCCTATCAATTGAAGAAACAGTAGCAGGAATCCCACTGGTTTGTGAATCATTTCCTACTGGACTAATTGTAATAGAAATACCGAGTTTGGCAGCCGCTTGCATTACCTGCATATGAAAACAATATTTTACGGTGGGACTCGGAAGAAGAAGAAAAAAATCGATTCTTTGATTCATGAAGTTTTCCCTGATTTTTGGTATGGTAAATGCTGGACACACTTGACAAGCAATCAAAGTTTTTAAGAAACTATGCAGCACATCTGCTCAACAAACTACTAGTATTTTTAATTTTTAAACAACATATAGTAAAGAACCTACATATATATAGCTGTAAGCTTCATCATGTAAAAGTAAACAACCTGAATATGTGAAAAACAAAAAAAGTGGGATAGAACCGTATAATATTCATGAAACTGAAATCATATTTTCCATGAGGTAAGAATTGTGAAAATTAGTACTATTTCAAATCTCAGAGTACCCTAAGATGTAAAACTGACAGATACATACTAGCCGTGGCCAAAGGTAAGCAAGACAACGAAAAACCTGAATGTGACTGGTTTCAATCTTGCTAAGGAGCGGATTGAGAACAACAGATGAAAACCATTGCCTGAGGCGATCACGCCACTGCTCAATTTGAGGATATATGCCCAAATTCTTGAAAGCCTCAACAGACTCTTCCATAGACATTGGTGGAGGGAAATCGCCCTCTCCTTTCTTAGGAGGAGTGGTAAATTTTTGAGAACTTGGAGACATCCTCACAGGCCTCAAGGGCGTGCTTCTTTTAGTTCCCGATGCACTCGCTGAACTTGCCATGGTATTAGGACTAATTACACCAAAACCCCTAATAGTGGGTGGCGGGGTTACATGCACCCTGGCTGATTCAGTGATTTGGTCATCGACTGCTGCCAAGAACTGCTCAAGCTGTTCTTCTGTTGTTATATCTCTAATAGCGGAGGCTCGCTTGCTCGACCATGGGGTTGAGACTGCTGAATCAAGCCCTGGGGAAGACTGAGTAGAGCGTAAAGGTGAACTAGCCCCGGGAACAAGGTACAAGGAGGATGGAGAACTTTGTGACTTGGATGGGTTGCTAAAAGATGTCACTTTGTTCGCGCTGCCTACATTTGATTTATCAGAGCCAACTTGGGACTTTCGATTGGAACCTGTAATTTGCTGGTGTATTGGGACAAGGACATCTGAAGGTGACAGCATAGGCTTAGACTTGGGAGGTTTCTTCGTTGATTCATTTGCTATTGAATCAAACTTTAGCTTCGCTCCCAAAAGCCCAAGTTGACGGTTTGTTAGAAATGGTTGATCCTTAGCTTCTTTAGAGAGTGATTTGATTGTTACACATGCTGCATTCTTTCCTCTATAGAAATTGAGAGCTTTGAAGATGGAAAATATGGATGCAATGAAAACCGAACCCATCAAAGTTTGGACCACCTTTGTGAATACATCTGATACGCAAATTGATCAGGCACACACATAGAGCTGTAAGTTGATTAAAGACAAGCCACTGAAATTGGATCACTTACAAGCTGCTTCTTGTGGAAAATTTGAAGATGTCATTGTTTCAACCAGTCCATTTTCCCTTCATAATATTGAACCAAATAACAGCGTCAGCCACGGGGTCCAGCTTCAAGGAAATAAAACATGTAGTGTAGCACGAACTTGCACATTCAAGATAACAGAAGTTGTCTGTAGCTAATGAAGTATTAAGTTAATTCATACAGACTTCAAACTTTCAAATTTGTTTCGGGAAGAAGAAATTGAACAACATTGATCACCGTACTTAGATAAAATAAGAAACAAATGCAAAGAAAATACCTTTCACTAATCAGTAAATCACTTGTCACTAAAAAAATTCATAAATCCT
>CAOJBI010334851.1:0-10538 GCA_948277035.1 Euphorbia corollata
TATTTTCTTAAAAAGGAAATCGAATTGAAAACGGTTTTCTCTTTAATAGAAATCATCCCCCAGAGATCGTAAAGACTCATTTCTCAAAACCCCGGGCGGATTCGCGCCTCGCGCATTTCGACCCAGTTCAACAGACACCTGGACGGCTCCATGGAAAAAGGGTCGGAGAGGTTCCCGCCCGCTCACAGGCACAATGTTCGCTAACCACTTCGGATAGGCTATCGGTTCTATGAAGTTTGTTTAAAGTTGCTTCGCAATCTCGTCTTTAATCTTCAAAGACCATTCCGGCTTCATCCTTCGCAGTTTTTGCTTGACAGGTGAGGCCCCGGGAATAAGTAGAATCCGATGTACCATTACACTTGGGTCAATTCCCGTGACGTTCGTTGGCTTCTTCATGAAATAGTCCTTGAACCTTAATATACATTCCATGATTTTATCACGATTAACACATTCATATGCAATGCAAGTAAATTGATTTTCTTTTCCAATAATTAGTTTTTCATTTTCATTTTTTATTTCATTTATTTCTTTTTCTTTATTTTTGTTAGGAGATGCTTGATAAGTTAGAGAATCGAAATAGCCAAAATGAGTAGATTTCTTATTGAAAAATGAGGAAGTATCCTCGGGAATTACAACAGGAATAGAGTCCAGGGTTTTGTCATTACACTCAAAGAAAAGACTAGATCATAAAGCTAGGCCAGGGCTAGGGCTAAGGTAAGTGACTGGTGTAGCAAAGCATTCCTCCTCTATGCTCCAGTTGGCCAAGTGGTCCTCAACTGGCTTGATCAGGTTGGTGAAGTCTTCTACCTCGTCAGTGTCTAGAATCATAGCAACCTCCTCAAAGAGATTTGGTTGCATAAATTCCTCCATCTCTTGAACATCTTCGCCCTCTTTAGTCCAAAAGTCATCCACGAAGATATCGAAGACTGGCTGATGCTTTTTAGCTTTGCATGGTATTTGTCCATCTTTGCAGAAAATACCATTCATTGAGCCGATGTGGAGGGCCTTGTGCTTTTCATCCCTGATTCATCCTTTCCTTGCCGCATCCAACTCCTCGCTCGTAGGATTATATCCTAAACCAAATGTGCCGGGGTTTGTTGGTACCTCCCAAGCTTGAACTGACCATGTCTTTTTTTCCTATTTTTCCATATTAATCCCTGGCAAATAGGACATGTTCATCAACATCCTTGCTGGGCAATCAATAGAAAAGGTCCCAAAATCATTAAGAATGATTGGAGCCTTTGCATTTGTTCCTTCAATGCATTGAACGGTGTCATATTCAAAACCTGAAAGCTCAAAACCAACCCGTTCGGGATTGACTTCATAGAGAGGTTGACCTTTAACCTTCTTATAGGTTGCATAATCATCCCCTTTTATAGTGACAATTTTCCCATCGTAGGGGAATTTCACCTTTCGATGTACAGAGGAAGGCACTGCCTTGTGTTGATATATCCACGATCTTCCAAGGAGAAGATTAAAGCTAGTGGGTACATCGATGACTTGAAAGGAGGTTATAACAGTTACTGGCCCAATGTCTACTTCCATAGTAGCGGTTCCCAATACTTCACATCGAGTGCTGTCATAAGCCTTGACGATCTGATCTGATGGGGTTAGATCTTTCATTTCTATTCCCAAACAGCTTGCCACCCTTAATGGACACACATTTAAGGCCGACCCATTATCAATGAGAACCATGGGTATAGCCTTGTTCATGGCTCGAACAGTTATGAACAGAGGATTATTATGATTGTACCCCTGCTCGGGTAGGTCCTTATCGGAGAACCGAATTCCTTGAGCCTGTGCTCCTTGAATCAAGGTGGCAATGAATGATTCGGGAGTTAATTCTATTGGTATTTCAAGCCATGCCAAAGCCTCATTTAATGCAGTACGGTGTTCGAGTGAGGAAGCAAGGAGCTCCCAAATCGATAACTTTGCTTGCGTACTTTTCAGTTGAGTGAGGATAGGGTCCTCCTTCGATGCGGGTGCCTTTCCATAAGGTTCTTTTCTTAGCTTTGCTAGATCAATCGGTTCCCTTACATGTGTAGCTTGTTTTATTGGAGATTGCCTCGTTGGCTGCATTTGCCTTCCACTTCGGGTGATAGCCACTATCTCTTTGGCCATGTCATTGAGGTCCAAAACACAGATGTCATTCATCTCAAGGAGGAGCTCGAAAGGATCAAGCTCACCCTTTTCAGAAGTAATGGCGTTAACTTCGTGATTCGGGAGAGGATTTACATTGATGATGGGGTGACCCACCGGGATAATGGTCCCGTTGTCAACCAAGTCCTGGATCTTGTTCTTTAAGGTCCAGCAGTTTTCTGTTTTGTGACCTGCCCCTTGGTGGTAGTCACAATATTCATTAATTTGGTAATTGCGAGGTATAGGGTTGGGAGGAGGCTGAGCTTCCAAGGGTTGCATGTAATTAGCCTTAACGGCTGCTTGGAAAACCCTAGTGATAGGCATCCCAAGATCAGTGTATTGTCGCAGAGACCTTTCTTCTTTTGTCCGAGTCATATCACTCACACGTAAAGGATTCGTAGGAGTGATGCTGGCAATTTCATTTGCCTTACTTTGAGCTTGGTTTGGTTTCTTGTATTTGGACGATTCTTCTTTGAGTCGCCCAGTCTGAATCAGATCCTCAATTTTATTCACAGTCACAATGAGCGACTAGAATGTCAGAAGATACTGAGTCTGTAAAAGGTTCTGGTAGGTTGGTAACAGGTTTTTAATTATGGTATCCACATGTTCTTGCTCAGATGACCGGTTGATCATTTAGCCGCCTTTGCCCTCCACCTTGTAAGGAACGAGGAGAAGGGTTCACCAGCCTTCTTCTTGGTAGTTTCTAACTCCCTTCGAGTTACATCCACTTCTATGTTGTAGTGATACTAGGCGTTAAAGACATTGCAGATGTCTTCCTAAGTCTTAATCTTGGTCAAATCAAGGCTCATGAACCATTTCAGAGCCGCTCCTTTGAGGGATTGTTAAAACAATTGAGCAAGGAGCTCACTGTCCAAACCATGCAGGTTGAGAGCGCCCACATACATTTTCAGATGAGTTTTGGGACAAGTAGTCCCATCGAACTTGTCCATGCTTGGCATATGGAACTTTGGGGGTAGTCTAGCTTTGGGGAACAACGATAATGAATCGAGGTCCACTCCATCCCTATGGGTTTTCATAGCAGCTAATGATTTTTCCAACATCTCGAGCTTCTCCTTCATCTTTTGAGTTTCAGGATTGGTCTCGTGACATGACCCATCCTCTTCAACATCAATGGGTTCTGAAACCGGACCTTTTCCCTTATCGGTCCCGAACTTAGAAGTTAACCTAGCCTCTTGAGCAGCCAAGGCATCGGCCATTTTAGTTTCAAAGTCAACCGCTTGTTTCTCCAATAGTGCACAAATGTCATCTAGTGAAGCCATTGTAGTCGGTTGAGTTGGTGATGTAGATCGAGCTGTAGTCTTCTTGCGTATTTGCTTGATGTAAACCTGCAAGGGTTGAGCCGTTAAATGATTATGGCCTAGGGAATGGTCATATGCATGAGGGATTCATAATGTTAGAAGTTCATTATTTCGTTTAGTTTAATGATGTTTTAAGCATGGTCATGACGTGTATGCATGCTTCATGAATGCACATAAAAAATGTTTTAATGTTATGTTCAAACGTTCGGGTTACCTGTCCTATTGGGAAAGGTTCTAAACTTGTGAAAAATAGAGAATGCTTATAGGGACCCTTAAACCTTGAGCAACGAAATACCTAACCACATGTGGAACAAAGAAAACTGCGTGGGTCCAACAGTACGTGTTGCATCATGGGCCAATTCCAAAAAGATTGGATTGGTTTGCGGTAACAGGGAGGACACTTTTGCTGTCCGCCGGCATAATCAAAGAGACCTGTCAGTCAAGCGCTACTTGCTATCCAGACTCAGAACTTTGAGACAGAGAGAGAAGAAATTCATTTGAAAACATTCTTTGATGAGAAAATGATTCTCACATTAATCAAACAATGCCCGATTAAATTTAATTTAGTCCAACTTTTCGGTTTAAATGAAATCCAAACCAAAACATCATCAATGAGAAGATGTTTGGTTTAAGCAAAGGTACCCTGCAAAAATTTGTTAGTCCAGTCCAAATAAATCAATAGTATTCCACTTGAGACAAGGAGTCCCCAGCAGAGTCGCCAGATTGTGAAACAGGTTCACCGGTTTTGTACCAAGATAGACCTCTAACGAAGCTTGGATGTTATGGAGTCGCTACTTAATTAAATTTTTACAGGTCAATTAAGAAAACCCTTAAAATGTAAACCAGAGATGGGTTCAGGGAACATGTCATGACTTATGTGTTGGACTATATGAAGTAGGTGAAAAGAGGTTTTTTTGGTTATTTGACTTGGAACCCGTAATTAATTACAGATTGGCCTACATATCCCATGTTGAATAGGAAAATCAAAGTCAATGTAGTTCGGGAGAATGCCTATTGAAAGGAAAAGAGTGCTTTATGCATGAATGAATGCTATTTTAGCCAAGTTGGGTTTATTTTACCAAATTAGTTTATAGATTTTAAGTCTGGATGCTTCTTTTGAAGGCTTATGAATGATAGACTTTAAGTCTGAATGCTTCTTTTGAAGGCTTATGAATGCACCTAAATTCATTTTAGGGTTTAATTCCATGTTATGTGGCTTTATGCCGAGAGATTGATTATAACCTCAATTTAGGGTTCCCTTAATTGACCATTTTGATGAAAAGAATGTTCCTTTTGGAACAGAGATGAAGTGAATGTAGAATGTTCATGAAGAACAGAGATGAAGAGAATGTAGATGAAAGGAATAAAGAATCATACCTTGTTCGCCTTTGAACCGCTCCTCAAATCCAGAGTAACTCAATTAATTTTTAATATAAGTTGAAATTTAATCGGGCAGCACTTCGACGCGATTAAAAAATAAAGACTCGAAAAGATTGACAGAAAGCTTCGAAAGGATTGAATAAAGGACTTAGAGAGAGAAGACTAATTCACCGAATAGTTTGAGACCCTGATTACTGAGGCAGAGAGGCATATTTATAGGCAAAATTAGGGTTTCAGGGGGTAAAAATGGTATTTTTGATGCCCGAGCGCCGTCGCCGGTGCCCTGGCACCGGAAATGGCGCCGGCCATGGCGCCGGGTGCCTGGCCGGACGCTCATTCGGTGCAATTTTTTGCATTTTCACGATTTCCGGGAGTTTCAGACCTCCGAAAAATATTCTGAGACCATATTCGCTATCCTCGTTCCGTTGCGGACGTTTTGAGTGGTATATTGGCATACTTCCGGAGACTTTTACCGGAGCTACTTTGTGTCATTTTGACTGAATTTCCGAGCTGAAAAATCGAGTATTCACAACTAGCCCTTTGGTGCCACGTGTCACATTTTGGTTGGATAAAAAATCTGACATTTTTTGAAAAGATAAACCAACCACAAGGTGACACATGGCATGAGAGGGCGAGTGCATTTTTGCCAAATTTGGAAGGTTGGTGGAGACTTTTTAAAGTTGAGGGCGGCAAAAGTGAAAAGTTACCAAGTTAAGGGGGCAAAGTATGTATATGGACTTTCCTTTATTTATATTACATTTTGATATTGACTTATACAATATTTTCCTTTGACTTATTTTCGATAGCAAACAAATGCTGGAAAATCCAAAAAATATTTTCCTTCACAATATTTTTCTATAAATAAATGGGGCTTAAAGAAAGATGTTTTTCCATAAAAAAGATGGGAAAACATTTTCCCTTAAACTATCATCTCACATCCTCCACTATTACCACCTCCACCACTTTCCCGCTCTCGGTACCACCATCACCATCACCACCACCACCTTCACTCTGTGACTACTATCACATTCATCCTGTCACCACCACCTTCTCCTCCACCTCATCACCACCACCGCTATCTCCATTCCATTACCATCACCACCACTTCCTCCACTCCACTCTTGCTATCACCACATCCTTCACTCCGTTACCACCACCACCACCACCACTTCCTCCATTCCACCACTTTCTCCACTCCACCACCACCATCACCTCCTCCATCTCGTACTCGCTACCACCACTTTCTCCATCTTGCTCTTGCTACTACCACCACCACTTCCTCCACCCCACTCTCGCTACCACCATTTCCTCCATCTCACACTTCCTACTACCACCACCACTTCCTCCACCTCGCCATCACCACCACCATTAGTATCAATGCTTCATCCATCCCACTACCACCACCTCCTTCACCCTACCACCGCTACTTATTCCTCCACCACTCCAACGCTGCCACCATTACCACTTTCTTTACCATTAATACATCCACTTCTTCCACCCTCAGTTTATTCCATTATCACAACTTCCTCCACCCAACTACAACCATCTCCACTACTAACCACAATTTCCTCCATCCCATCACTATCATCACAATATATTTTATATTTTGCATTTTTTACAATATATATTTATATTTATGTTAAAATATAATATTGCATATTAAATTTCTGATTAGAAAATATTTTCCTGATATGTAAACAAATATCAAAAAATATTTTACAGTGATGTAGTCAAACACAGGAAAATATTTTATTTTACTGCACAATATTTTCCCTTGCACAACATATTTTCTTGTATATTATTTTCCTGCAAACAAACGAGACCTTAATTTAATATGTTTTTATCTCCAGCTTTACCTCAATGTATGATTATCCAAATATTAATTGTTTTAGTAATAATTGATGTAACTTGATCCAACTGGTTAACGGTTTGGTATAATTTAAGCAAGATATCGAGTGTGCATGGAAAAACTCACACACTAAAATCACAATGGAAGGAAATAAAATTGATGTTACCAAATAAAATAATACCAAGACTTAACTTTAAATTCCTTTTCATTCTAATATATAGGCCATATATATCTTCATCTTTCAGACTTAATTATTACTTTAGTTATATCTATATCCATCCGGTACATATCAACATAAAAACGAAGATAATAAAAAAATTAAGGTACTGGTACGTAATTAGATATTGAGTATTTTAGAAGTTTTGATTTTATTATTTATTAAAACCGGGTAACAATAGATGGTAGTGTATGGCATTTCACAGAATCTGTTAGTGGCAGTTTTGCTTAACGATGACAAACTGAATCTTTATTTATAAAAAATCCTTTTTAGGTCCACGCATGGAGTCAAACAAAGTATATTATGAAGTACCCAACCTAATCCAACTAATCATGATTTGTAAAAGACAAAGTGTTCACACCATCCCCCAGGCCCCAGGAATTCTTTATCATTAATTATTATTTTAGAAATAAATTATTATTATCTTTTTCACCTGATAGAAGACAGCTGGATCTCAATTAATATAACAATTGCTTTCTTTTTTTCAAAAGAATATTTTGTATGCAATAAAAATTATATGTTTCCTTTGAATAAAATAGACTATGAATTATGTTTATTTGGAACTTATCTGCAATTAAGTTATTTGATATCTTTCTATAAATGTATGATAATGGTAGAAAATGACATTCTTTGTTCTTTTTTAGATGTGGTTAGGTTTTTATTTTGTTTTTTTATTTATCAATTTTGTATTATCAATGTAATTTATAATATTTTTTTATTTATACTTGTCTTATTAGAAAATAGATATCATATTTCCTCCAATCTTTTTAAGTGTCATTTTAAAATTTTTTATCAAAATTAATAACATATTTATTTTATTAATAAATGACTTTATTTTTCATGATTTTCTTTTTCTTATTAATTAAAAATTTATAATTCTGCTTAATTTCTTTCCTACTTAACAGGAAAGGTAAATTAAGAAATTTTTTACAAAAGTCACATCGATAATCTAAAATGATACTTTAAAAGAACTAAAACAAAAAGCTTAACCCGACACTTATAAAAAAACTTGAGGGAGTACTAATTATGAAAAACGAGAATTTCATTATAAAATATGAAGGACAAATTAATCATTTTAATGATGTAATATTTTTTTTTTATTTTGATGTACATTTAAAAAGACTACATGGAAAATTCCTCACTGAGAATGGCGTGTGCTAGGGTTTTGAGTAATGGCGATCTAGGCGATCTTGCAGGGGAGGAGCACCCACCTCCTTAGCCTGATGATAATGCGAGAATGGAGATTGAAGGACAGCTGGATGGCCGAGATAATGAAACTATTGGGAATCGGGGACTTGATACACCTTTGCTTTGGAAATCTCAGTCCTTCAAGGATATGTTGGTTAACCCTAATGCTAGCGAACAAGAGAAACAAATGGAGGAGATTAGTGACTTGCGGGATGATGAGTACTACACCATTGTTATTGAGGGTGACAATACGGAAATCTCTTTCTTCGGAAGGATCCACAAAATCAGAAAACATGAGCACAACATTTTTTTATCAAAATTCTAGGTAAGGCATTGGGTTACAGAACACTTCACGCTCAGCTTGGTAAAGTATGGAAACTATCAGAGGTCTTCACAATGGCAGATGTTGGCTATGGTTATTTTGTGGTTCGGTTTAGGAATAAAAAAGACTACTATAAAGCTTTGATAAATGGCCTCTGAATGATCTTTGGACACTATCTTGTGGTCCAACCTTGGTCCTTGGACTTTGTTCCTTCAAACAATAACATAAAAACCCTTGTTGCTTGGATTCATCTGCCAAATCTTCCAATTCACTTTTATCCGTCAGGGATTTTAAATGTGATAGGAGGAGCTGTGGGGAAGGTTATTAAGATTGATAGAAACACGTCTAATGAGCGAGGAAAGTATGCCAGACTTGCTGTTGAGATTGACATAACTAAACCCTTGAAGGCAAAATTAGTGGTTGAAGGAAGAGTACAAATGATAGAATATGAGGGGCTTCCTAGTATTTGTTATCATTGTGGATCATATGGCCATGTAAAGGAAGATTGTGTGGATTGGAAGAATTTTCAAAATGAAAAGAAGGATGAGATCCCCTTGGATAGTGGTGTGGATACTATGGGGGTGGTGCAAAATAGTGAAACAAAGAAGTTTGGGCCGTGGATGGTGGTTGCTAAGAAAGGATCTAAAGGAAGGAATAATAATTTCACCTCTCGTGTAGGTCAAAGTAGTGGCAGACACTAGGTTAGTAGTAAAAGTGATATGCATGGGAAATTTGAGGGAAGGAAAATAGAGTTAAATGGCAGATCACGCTATCATGCTTTGATTAATTATGGTGATGATATGGAGGAGGAAGATGTGGATAGAGGGACTACTAAAATTGAAAAAGAGGCCATTGAGGTGATAAAGTCACAATCTGTAGAGAAAGAGGTGAGGAGGAAGGTAAATGTTGGAAGTAATGAAGGAGGGAGCAGTGAAGTAAATAATCTAGAGATAGATAGCAATCAATTACTGATTGAGGGAGAAATTAATAATGGGATGGATTTGAAACATAATGAGCAGGAAAAAACCAAAACTCGTACCCCTTTAAGTTAAATTACTAACAAAATTATGGATTGAATGAAGAGAATCATACTCTGGCAGTGATTGCGAACGATAATAACAGCTCACTTTTTCAAAATATGAAAAACTTTGGGTTACCTCGCTATATCTCGAACACTTCGAATATTAGAGAGAGATTTGATAAAATTGGGCCTGATAAGAAGCGCAAAGAGGCCTTGGGCATTGTTTTGCCGAAGAATGGAAAACTCACCAAACAAAAGAAGAAAGTGATACAGCTACCAGATGAACAAATTGTGAAAGAGTCTGATTATGGGGCTGCGGAGGTTTTGACTAGTGAGGGAATTGATAATGTTGATCCCATGCTAGGTTGATGCCATCATGTTTTGGGTATGATGTGTCTTTTCTCCCTTTCTTATATATTTATTTTAATAGAGTTAAAAATCTTAGCTTGGAATATTCAAGGTATTGGTAATGAGGAGGTTGTTAGAATTCTGAAGGATGTCATTAAGAGAGAGAAACTGTGTATAGTGGTTATTACAGAGCCTAGGATCAGCGGTGAGATTGCTAATAAGTGTATTAAAAAATTGGTTTTCCCAATTTGCATAGAGTGGAAGCTAGAGGCTTCTTTGGGGGAATTTGGATGATGTGCGAAGACTATATAGATGTTGATATAGTGGAGAATAACTGGCAATTCGTGCATTGATTTTGAGGGTAAATGGAACTTTCGTTGGTTTTTTTACTGCAGTTTATGGTAGCCCTATTAAGAGTAATCGAAGAAGTCTGTGGGAAGCTCTTATTAAGATTATTCAAAGTATGCATGATAAGTAGATGTTAGCTGGTGATTTTAATGCTATCCTAATAGACCATGAAAAGAGAGGGGGTCGATTGAATAGAGGGGGTGCCTGCCAGGATTTTAACAATTTTATTAACCAAAGCTCTCTGTTAGACTTAGGGTACAAAGGAGCAAATTTCACTTAGAAGAGGGGACTTGTCTTTAAAAGGCTGGATAGAGCTATGGGCAATGCAGATTAGGTTACTTCTTATAACGATTCCGTTGTTCGCCATCTTGCTAGAGTGGGGTCAGATCACTGCCCATTATTAATTT
>CAOJBI010335024.1:0-12740 GCA_948277035.1 Euphorbia corollata
AACGCTAGATGCTTTGCGTCTAGCCCCACCCTATCGGAGCCTAATTCACTCGTTTAGGCCTCCGAAATCGCGTTTTAATTATTTTTAAGGGCTGAATTGCAATTTTTCGACTCAATTACCGAGCTGAAAAATCGAGTATTCACACTTATGCTTCCTTGTAAAGCCCAAGCCTGCTCTAGGAATGAGCAAAAGAGGATCAATAGCCTCCACTACACCCTGATGGTATTTACCTAATCCTTTACCAGGAATGAACCCATGACGCTTCATAATCTTCTTCAAGAATGCTAAGAAATGACGGTACCCGACAGGAATTGGCTTCTTCTTACCATCTTCATTGACCATGGCTATCCTCAAGCCTTGAGATTTTCCTTCTTTAAATGCAGTAGTGGCCATGACAGATTCTTGATCGACCTCAATCGTGACCACCTCCCCATTATGGATGAGTTTGATCTTTTGAGAGAGTAGAGAGCACAACACCTATAGCATGAATCCATGGTCATCCTAAAAGTAAGGAATATGATACCGGTATATCCAGAACAATAAATTTCACCTTTGAATTCACCCCTTTCACCTCCACATCTGCAGTGAAAGTCCCAACAACTCCTCTTCTCGAGTCGTCGTAAGCTCGGATCAGAATGTCCGACTTTTCAAGCATATCTTCAGCTAACCCCAAATGTGGTAGTATCTTTAATGGACAAAGATTAAGAGCAGATCCATCATCAACCATCACGCATGGAACTGAACGATAAAAAATTTTAACCCGTATGAAGAGGGCTTTATTGTGATCTCTACTCTCTGGCATGTCAGACCAATTGAAGTTGATTGTAGGGGCTCTCTTCAAGGGAATTCCTTCTCCTACTACAGCACACATCTCAACGACGGAAGTGGTTGGTGTGGCTTCCATGTCCATAAGCTTTTTTACCAATCCTCGACGGTGTGTCTCAGAGAAGCGCAAAAGCTGCCAAATGTTGTACTTAGCCTGCGTGCTCTTTAGTTGGTCAATAAAAGGATCCATTTCCAATTCATACTTATTGACTATCGGTGGTAATGGTGATTCTGTAGGGTCTCTGACTACTTCCTCTGCTAACGAGTCTCTCAGCTGGATAGGATTACTTCGAAATACTCGACCGCTCCGGGTTACTCTTAGTACCCCATCCTCTATATACATTATCTCCTTCGGGGTTTGCCATGGGTTTTGCGCATTCTCTCTTGCTTTCTTAGGCCCTCTCAATTGATAGGTATCCAAATTGATTAGATTTTTCCCATAAACAATCGTTTCCTCTTCGACTGAGTTAACCTCCTCCCTTTTCAGATTTCTTCTGGACTTCGGAATATAGGTGTCAAGGTTAATTGGTTTCGTTGTAGCTATCTCTGAACTTTCCCCAGTCACTCCAACCATGGGTTAAGGTGGAACTTCAGTGGCATATACTGAGTCAAAAAGATCAAAATCATCCATTGAATCTTTTGAGCAAAGAGGAACTGAACTAACAGAGCTCACTCCGGGGTTAGACTGTGCCAACATCTGAAAAACCTGATTAGTGGGTATACCCGATCCAATCACCATAATTTACGACGATCGTCGAAACTACCCTCGCTGACCTAATAAGGCTGCCCCATCTTCAAGTACATTCAATGCTTCTTCTGGATCCATTCCTAACCCTATCATCATAAGAAACTCCCCTGTAGACTCTGCCATGCATCGAAATACCTGATGCTCTCTTATGCCTGAGTTGACTGTATTTACCTTGCCATCAAATTGGGGTAAAGGGTTATCCTTTGTACTAGGTTTTAGTTGGGGATCGGTCACCACCTTATCATCCACAAGCTTACCGATGGCCTTGAGTAACTCTTTACAGTTATTCATCCTGTGTCCTACTACCACGTGATAATTGCAAAAATTATGCTTATCTTCATCTTTGGGAGGAGACCACGGCTTGAGGCTCTCCAATGGCTTCAATTCTCTGAGCTTAGTAAAGAGGAAACAAAGATTAGCCACATACGGAGAAATCCAATGGTATTTTCCTTAGACAACCTGTGTACTGCTGTTACAGGTTCAGAATCTACTAGCTACACAGTAGATTGCTTCCCTTTCGAGGGAGGGGGATTAGAGGCTGAACCAGATTCATTCTTCTTGAACCACGGCTTACCAGCTGTTTGTGCAGCCCACTTATCCATGGCATCGATCCTCTCTACCCTCTCTGCCCGTTCATATACTTCATTGTAACTGTGAAAATTGTCCGCCCCCAACCTTCTTCTGTATTAGGGCAATGTGTCATCGAGGAGCTTGACTATCATCTCTGACAAACTAAGCCGATCTTTTAGCAGCACCTGTGTGGCCATCCACCTGCTATAATATGGATTGAATAATTCATCAGGCCGCTGCTTAATAACTTCTAGATTCTGCATTGTAATCCTCATCTGGGTGTTAAAACCATACTGCTCAATAAAAGCCTCAAACAGGGATTTCCAGTCATAAGTAATCTCATGAGGGAGGTTTTTGTACCATTCATTAAATGGTTTGTCCAATGTCATAATGAACATCTTGGCCATCATCTTATCACCGATGCGCCGAGCCCTCATCATAGTGCTATAATTCGCCAGATGAGATATAGGGTCCCCTTCCGCATTATATAACAGTATGTGTGACATCATGAAGTTTTTGGGAAGCCATTCTTCATCCCGGATCACTTATGGTTCCTGCTGAGAAGATACCGGAGGACTAGTGAGCGGGGGAGCATGTATGGTTATGAATTGCTGCCATAATTCTACCAAATAAGGGGGAACAACTATTGGGGCACCAGAGTTAGCTGGTGGAGTATATCCTGACTGGACTGGGAGTCTAACAGCTGAAACACCCTGGTTATACGGACCCTGAGAATGATGATGATCCCTAGGTGGTAGGTACGAGTTTGGCATAACCGTAACTTGTGGCACTACTTGCTGTGTCGTAAAAGGAGAGCCCTGGGTGTGTAACGCGGGATTGTCCATAGGTGGCCGATATGCAAAGTCCCTCCCTGGTGGCATAACCCTTGTAGGAGGTCTAATAGTTTGTGCTGTCATCACTGAAGGTTGCAAACCCCACCGTTCAGCCTCTACTATGTACTGATGTTGTCCCAAACCAATCTGCCCACGCTATTCTGGTACTGGCTGGATAAAATCTCCTGACACATTTCCCAATCGACCATTCCTCCCGGAAGTTTGGCCAGCTTGATAAGGATTGGACGATCCCTGACTCTGAGCTAATTAATATCGATCCACATTGGTCAAACCTAGCTATGGCTGATGAGAATCTCCCACACCAACTTGGAGAATATTGGAGGGTTGGCACCTGGATTATTGGAAGATGGTGATGGATTTGGAGCAGATCCTGGCCTCTTTCTACTTTGACGAGTAGGAGCAAGCATTCCTATGGGATTCCCTTCATTACCAGAATCGGCCGAACGTCTATCAAAAAGTGGCATAGCGGAATGATATCGCAAGGCCTCTGTAAATTGTGGGCTATAGAACATGGACTCCATCGCATCCCGAATTTCAGATCTTAGGAATGTGGGTGGCTGAACGGGCTGCTCCAGTTGGTCATTGATACCGTCGATATTTGTGGGATTCTGTGGGTCTGCCATTCCTAACAACTAATCGATGTCTATCAAATGCCTTGAATCAGAGCTGAAATCAGATCCCAAATCCTCACTTGAATCTGAATAAACTATTCCCTCTTGATACGCCATGATGGGAGAAATCCGAACTAGCTGATGATCTAGCCTTTTCCCAGCCTTGACTGAATCACAAAGAGAATCCATCAGATGTAATGTATGGTTGATGCTAAGTGCATGATATGTGTATGTCATGGCTGCATAACCAGAGTTAGTATGCCATGATGATGTTTGTCTATCCAATTGAAACAAACAGGTTAATGATCAGAAATTAACATATCCAAGAATGTGAGAACTACCCATGTAGTGTGGCATTAAGATTGAGACTAATGGTGGGTTATTTCCTATGTGCGTAATAATTGAATATGAGATGTGGGAACAGGCGATA
Source organism: Euphorbia corollata (assembly GCA_948277035.1). Lineage (NCBI taxonomy): Eukaryota > Viridiplantae > Streptophyta > Magnoliopsida > Malpighiales > Euphorbiaceae > Euphorbia > Euphorbia corollata. The sequence goes on from CAOJBI010335024.1 coordinate 4,039, forward strand.
TTATTGTTGAAAATGTCATACTACCCATGTGGTAATAGGCTTGGTATTTATGAAACCTATGATAAGGTTGGTGAACCTATGTGATAATGAGTTCGTGGTTTTGAGGATTCGTGGTTGTGGCATACCTTCGTGGTGAGACATATTTGATGAAATTTCGGGTAAAACAACGTGTCATACTCTAAGGATATGAATGTGAAAAATGTGTTATAACCTATGTGTAAAATTGGCCACAGCGTGTGATACTCTAAGGAAAGTAATATGTGAAATTGGCCAAAGTGTGTGATCAATGTTGATTTGGAACCATTTGGTGAGATTTCGGGTAGAAAATGTGTTATACCCGATGTGTAATCTTGAATGATTTGTTTTTGGTATTTTGGTTGCCCCGGATGGGAAGAGGATCGGGTGAAAAAATGGGCAGCACCATATCGTGGTACTATGTGATCCTAAGAGTCCATGTGATCCTAGAGATGTTTCTCTTACGTGTCAGCTAAGACTAATCATGTGACACTAATGTTTTGGGAAAGTAGGTGTGTTTCAATGGGTAGCGTAAATGACAGGTGTGTGCGTATTTAAGTGTCTGCATGGAAGATCGTGGTTAGCATGATGCTATAAAGCGATGAACGGGATGTATGAATAAACGAAAAGTGGTAAACACAAAGCATATAGCATGCAACGTACTTCTTCCAACCTTATATCTCCTGTGCGTAAGGGTTAAGCTTCTAAATCTAAGCTTGGGTCATCTTAATATCATGCGATATTAAGGTTTGAATCTGCACGAGAAAATTTGCAATTAATTTGATAAACCTTGGGGAATTATCTACAGTTTCCTTATATGAGTTTGGTCAGGGTTGTTGATGTAGAAGGTTCTTCTTGCAATACGATACACTCCAAGCCTCTCCCCAAAAGGGTGCTAACGAGGGTGGTACATGCGATATGGCAACAGGTGATCCACCCATTAGGTACCCGGTATTCCCAGCGGGTCACGAGTAGATACTTTCACAGGCTTAAAAAAAATAGGGCATCCTAACCTCAATGGCTAATCCGTCTAATGCATATGCTTCGTTTGAAATATTTTAAAGGTGGAATAACTCATTCAACAACTTTTCAATAATCATCCAAAAATCTTTTAAACTTTAAGTTTAAAATAAGCAGGTCCCCAGCGGAGTGGCCACTGTGAGCGGACGATGTTTCGTACCCGCGCGGTCGCCGCGAGGCACCGACCATTTTTGTCATAGCGTGGGGTTTTCGAAAATAAGTTTGAAAACTGATGATGTGTAAAACAATTTTAATATAAAACAAGTTTTAAAAGACCCGAGACCTGTATCTCTAGTCTTAAGATAAGGAGTCGCCACCCGGATCAGCTCATCCGGGAAATTTTCGGTATAGCCTAGATCACGGGGTGTTCGAGACAATACCTTAGAACAGAGATTCGGGTTCAGGATGATTTATCTATTTCATCGTTAAATGAGTTAAATTACATCGTTTTGAAAACCACCTTTATAATATTCCAATTCCATCTATCGTGTTTTCGATTTAAATTTATTTAACGCGCATGCGGAAAGCAATAAATAAATGCGGGAAAGTAAACACATAGGAAAGTAAATGCACCTATTCTACGAGGATTAATTACATCATGGGATTGGGGAATTACAATCGCCTATTATACACGATTTCTAACAAATATTATATTCACCTATTATACATCGATATCTAACAAATGTTACATTTTATTTGAAATTAAATACAATACCCGAAGGAGGATAAATCCTAACATACATCTAACCTAAACTACCTGCATCCACAAAGGTTAGCACATTTATATTTCACAACACAAACATGTGTGATTGCACCACATACGCTCGAGTTCGGATATTTTGCGAGACCCGTGTGGTCCATTTAAAATTGATGAAAATATCTTTTTGGCTTATTTCTTTATGAAAACGATTCATTTTTAATCACAAGTATGTTGGTAATTTTTGTTTAGTGAAAATGCCACATGCGAGTTTCGTTTGGTCGGTTACCCCGGGAACCGGGTTCCCTTCGTATGGGTTCCTATCGAGAACTTTATGATATATATAGAAAATAATTAAATTTAGGTCTGAATATAAATTAATGGGGCTGCCATCGTAATCTGATAAGAAAGAAAGTCATTAAAGTCGGTAAAATGAGACCCAGGTAAAAGGAAACCGACTTTAACCACTCGAATTGCTTTCAGAATGGATTTTAGGTCCCGAAAAGACTTAATACTAAGTTCCATGTCACTTAAAATCTCAAATTTGAAGTTTGAATGGTCACATCTCAATCGATTGGACACAAAAAGTAGCAAAAAGGCAATTCGGGGTTGCTGGAAGTGCCATGTCGTTAACGACATTGGTGATGGTGTTAATGACTATGGATCTTATGAACTCAATAATCTTCAACTCAAGTATCCTCTCTTGTTTCAAACCTCAAGTCTTTTTTTTTAACTTCGCTCTCTTCTCCTTGCTATTTTCATCCTCCTTTTCAGCAATCATGGCTGTCTTGACTATATGGATCTCCCTTCAATCCAAAAGTCCAATGATTCCTCCACTCAACCCACTTTTCCACCAAAAATCCCACTCACCTCCACTCATCAAGGGCACTAACTTACGTCTAAATGGGTGGATAGCCGAAAATAATAGGTCATTGTCGGGTTTTTTTTGGCTTTTTCCCTTTAAAATAATGAAAAGTTTTCAACATGTGCAAGCTGTCACTGTGATGTCGTTAACGACATGGGATGATGTCATTAACGACATTAGCTCCCAGCTTGGGCTTGGGCTAGATTTTGGGTCTTAGACCGGGTCTTGGGCTGATTTTTGGGTTTTAGACCTATTCTAGGGCTGAATTTGGACCTCTAACTTGGTTTATGGATTAGGTTTCATTATGTCCAAGTTCTTTGGACCAAATTTTGCCTTCTCGGATTCTTGAGATATGAAATTGACGTAGAGAGCTTCTTCCGGACGACTTCTAGAGTCCTGTCAAAACAAAAGACTAACAAGGGAAGTAAAATTACAGCTTCATCATAGTTCTTGTGGGGGGGATAAAAATCCCATGCTCACACCTACGATCAAAAATCCTAAAACTATTTCTCTCTTCTCTTATATGATTCTTGTCGTCATGTGCTGGAGTAAAGATTCTGGAAGCTTTCATGGCGCGTAGGAATCAATATTAGTTAGAATTTGTTAGACAGTTATGGGTTTTTCTGTATAAGGAGATGAGAAATGATGCACACTGATATTGAAATAGTGCTTGGCCTTTATAGCCTAAGAAGAATACAAGTAAAATAGAAGGGAACAACATGACAGAAAGTAAGAGCTAAAAGTAGCTCCTAATTATAATGCACGGAAATGCCGCAACTCTTTTTTTCTTATCTTTTCTTTCACGCAATATTCCTTCCCTTTTTAAGATCTTGCCTCAAGGTCAGTCCGGAGTTGGCTCTAACTTCATCTACATTATCTTAGCCTAATGGAGTGGTTTTAAACTGGTTCACCAAATTGTCTTTGGCCCTTCCAATTTCAACATCAGTACTATCAGCATTTATATATATATATATATATATTCAATCCAAGAAACTTTAAAATATAGTTAATGACCCAAGTGTTTTCGTAGCCAGCAATGATTTCAGCCTTTAGAATGGTTTTGGAAGCAACAAGGGCAACATTAACTCTAAATTCAATACATGGATGATGAAAAACTTAAATCTTGGATGGCACAGTTCCAAAAGAATTTTTTTTAAGCTTCAATGGTATCATGCTTATGGGCCAAGTCTTCCAAGAGTAGTTCGCCATATTCATGAAGCATAATTATAGCCTAATAGGCATCACCGGCAAAGACTACTAGATGTCTTAATACAGAACCAATTTTTAGAACTTGTACTTCCCATTAGGCTTCCATGGATGATCAACCAAAATTCCTCCTGTTTGTATAGTTCAACTGAATCTGGTGCACCAACCAAGACATAGATAAAAAGCACGATGTCCAACAAAATCTCATCAGGTTTCATTTCCCCTTTTTGCATGTCATTGGATGCATGTATGCTTAAGTTTTTTACCATGAATCCATAGCCTTGTTGATCCATTCACACCCTACCAACTTTAATACCAATATATTAGAAACTTCTGGCTAGGTTAAGCCGAATCCACTGAAACAACCAACTTTCCAAAATTTGCGGCTCCATCATCAACTTTACCAGTCTCAAGGTAAGTGTCCATCAGAAGGTCATAGGTATATGTATGTGGTTTTATGCCATTGTCATCCATCTCCTCATATAACTCTTTAGGTCTATCACATTTCTTAATTCCATACAACTGATCCATGTAACTACAAAAGTATATGACATCAAGACTGCATTTGTAACTCCTTATCTTCTTGAAAACCTTAGTAGCTAGCACTCACAAATCTGCTTTGTGTGCCATATCCTTGACCATATCACTTAAGCTCCCTAAATTTACAACCAAAAGCCAATGGAAAGTTAATTCATGAAACAACTCCAAAACTACATCAAACTTCTTCCGCACATCTTCCATATGTTGTTCCATTGTTCACCACATATTACATAATCCTCACATTCTTTCACCTTCTCAACGGCTTGGTTCATTTCTTCATTTACCATAGCAGAGTCTTACTACCATCCTCACCTACATTGAATTTACAAACATTATTCACATTTAAACTCAAATCAACACATTCCTTCAAACTATCTTGATCATCAACAATGTGCACATTCAAATCAAATAATTCAATCAAATTGAAACTGAGCTCTGCCTTTAATTCTCCCTTACAAATTCTTGCCCCTAGACTATCAACAATTTTTCGATAACAGATATATTAGAAGCAGAAATATCTGAATTGTCATTGATAACATAAGATTTTCCTAATATTTTAGCTTAACCTACCTCTATGTTTTCGTAATCTTTAGGATCAGAATCAATTTCAAGTTTATCTCCAGCATTTTGGACTTCACCTAGATCAAGCTCTATCTTCAGCATATTATGATGCTTTCTACTTCCACATACTGATTCTCAAATACTTCATACGCAGATTCACCTTCAAGTTCATCAACCTCTAGTAGGCCAAACAGTTTCGCCAAATAGAATGATGATTCAGAGCTGATATTAGGCAAAACCTCCATTGGTCGGAACTAAGAATCATCTGTAGTGAGGAACTCACCGATAGGAAACTAGAACTTCAATTCTTTATTAGTTAGAAGCAATTCTACACCATTGGAAAATTGGAGTTCCAATACTGGATCAAAGCCTTCATTTTCCAAAATACGAACTATGGCTTGAACTCTGATGAATCCGTAGCAGCAGTGATATGGAGTAATTCTCCATATTATCTTCAACGTGAGAGTGGAGCACAGATCCATCACCGATTGGAGGTTGGAGCTTGATTCCTTAGCAGACTCTTCTTCTTTCTTCAACAAAAGATGTTGAAATTGTAAGAATAGCTCGTGAACTCATCATAATGAGTCTAAAAGCAACCATTTCACAAGAAAACCCGTTGAAGACTCGTTATTTCGTCGCAATCCTAAGATCGCTCAAGTCTTATCGATTGTAAAATCGTTGCAACTAAACTTACATTATTAACATGAGTCTTGTATGGTTTAAAAACTACATGTTATGATATATTACATGTGCTAACCTTTATGGATATATGTAGTATAGGATAGATGCATGTTCCTTCAGATATCGCACTATTAAAATGTATTTATTTGACAGATATCAATGAATAATGGGTGATTTGTACCCCCTGTCACATATGTAAATAACCCTCATAGGGTATGTGCATTTACTTTCCTATGTGTTTACCTTTCCGCACCGTAGCTTTCTACATTATCGATAAACAAAAACCACAAAAATATGAATTGAAATAGATTAAAAAAATTGGAATGTTATAACTAAGAAAGATGATTTCAAGTCATGTAATTCAACTCAAATAACAATAAAGTAAGTACTCATCCAAACCCGGATCTCTATTCTATGTTATGGTTTTGACATGCAGATCCCGACAATACCGAAATTTTCCAGAATAGCTGATATGGGTAGTGACTCCGCACCATAGACTAGGAACCTTGAAGTCTCAAACCTTTTAAAAAGTTTTATCTTGTTTTCAAAATGACCTTTTTATACCTTTACTGAAGTCTCACGCCATGCTAGGTGGCCACAAAAATCCCCCCAATTCGCTTCGCCGCGTTGAAACATCGCCCGCTCACAACGGGAACATAGTTAAATTTTAAAAGATCATGAGAAGCATTTGAAGAGTGTTTGATTTTTTTTTTTAGAGAGAATCATCTTTATGCTGACACTTATAAGTGTAATTTTATGATGTGGAGTTTGGTGTTCTTGGGCTATATGGTTGGTGGCAGGGGCGGACGCAGAGGTGGAAGTGAGGGGGGCAGCAAAAATAATTTTTCCAAACACTCCTGCTAGGATTCGAACCAACATCAGCAGAGGGGTTGAATTCAACAGCCCAACCATCTCTTCCAAATTAATTTCTTGTTACTTGGGTACATATATATATACTAATACTAAATTTTTTCAGATCCAGGGGGGCTGGGACCCCCTTTCCCTCCTATGTAGGTCCGCCCCTGGTTGGTGGTAATGGTATACGAGTTGATGAGGAGAAAGCGAAAAGTATCCAAGAGTGGCCGACTCCCACTAATGCTGATGGTATTAGGAGTTTTCATGGCTTAGCAAGATTTCACAGAAGTTATATCCGGAACTTTAGTCCCATTTTTGTTGATTTTCAGGAAAGTTTAAACAAATTAAATAGGCTCAGTTGATTAGTATAATCGGAAATATGAATGTATAGTGCAAAAACAAATTGCACAAACAGGTAATTTCAAATGGCAAACACATGGCACGTTTTGGTATTTTTTTCTTTTTACCCAAGAAAAATGGTCTACTGTATCAGTTACATCCCTAATCAAAGGTGGATATGAATTATACCAAGTCCTGCTGCTCGTTGAGGAATCAGCTACTTTAGCAAAACAATGAGCAACTCGATTCGTAGAACTATTTAGGGGTGAGCAAAATTCGGTTCGGTTCAAAAACCGAACCGAACCGAAAAGAACTGAAACCGAATGCGGAGGAAAATAAAAACCGAACCGAAAATATTTCGGTTCGGACCAAACCGAACCGAAATATTTCGGTTCGGTTTTCGGTTTCATTCGGTTCATATCGAATTTTTTTTTATTTTTTTAAATTTAATTTTTTTTTCATATATTAATTTTTATATATATAAAATGACTAAAAACATAAAATAACTAATTTTTTCATGTGTATTTTATTGCTAATTTGAAAAAAAAAACTTAATTTGCAAGTATTATATGTAAATTTAATATGAAAATAATTAATAGATTAATATAAATTAAATAAAAATTAATTTTTTCGGTTTTCGGTTCGGTTTTCGGTTTTTTCGATTCGAACCGAAACCGAACCGAAAACCGAATAGCATATAAATACAAAACCGAAAACCGAACCGAATAGCCTCGATTCGGTTCGGTTCGGTTTTCGGTTTTTCGGTTCGGTTTTTCAATTCGGTTTTTATTTGCTCACCCCTAGAACTATTAACAAATACAAGTTTCAAATTCGTAGATAAAAGGTACTTTTATTTAATAATTCGAGTACTTCACTTATTTCTGTACTAACAATAGAATTTTTCGTACAAGCAACCTTTTTTTAAGGAAAATATTTTGTAACTCTCTTCACGTTTTTCTTCATTCTTTCTGTTTCTATCTTTATCCCGAAAAGCCAACTTATCTGAATAGTATTGTCTGTCTTCAACCAATAATGTAGAAAATAATAAAAGAAAAAAAGTATTCTTTTCTGTTTTTGGTTTTGATTTTGAGTAGGGTAACTAGGGTTCGCTTTCATTCCTTTCCCAAATATTTCTTTTTTCAGAAAAATATACTATTAAATTATTTGAAATGTTGGATTTCTTTTTTAAGTTTTCATTGCAATGTAAAATAAGCTTTTATTTCTTTCCCAAATAATTCTTTTTTCAATAAAATGTAAGAAAAATAAACTTTTAAATTATTTGAAGCTGTTGGATTTCTTTTTTTAGTTTAATTCATTGCTTTAAAATGTAAAATAAGTTTAATTTCTTTCCCAAATAACTCTTTTTTCAAAAAAAAATGCAAGAAAATATACGTTTGAATTATTTGAAACTGTTGGATTTCTTTATTTAGTTTTCATTGCTTTAAAATGTAAAAGTAAGCTTTATTTTCTTTCCCAAATAATTCTTTTTTCAAAAATGCAAAAAAAATAAGGGCAAATTTCAAAAAAGTGACATGTGATTTCAACAATTTACAAAATGGGGACTGTGATTTTTTATTTTACAAATCAGGGATTGAAAAATGAATCTATGAGCAAAGAGAGGAAACATGCATCTGCCGTCAACTTTTGATGGGGTAAAATTGGAAAATCAAGTTTTGTCAGCAAAAAACCTTATTCTCTCGTTCTCTGTTCTCTGCTCGATTGCAAGAATCATCATCAAATCAACAAGTAATTTTGTTTCTCTGCAACTATTGAATGCACTGGCATCTTTTCAAATCTTCATTTTTTAATTGTAGGTGCTTGGAGATTTGGTGGAGTCTTGTATGGGAGCTATTCTTCTAGACACAGGATTCAATCTAAATTATATCTGGAAATTAATGATCTCTTTCCTTGGCCCACTTTTGA
>CAOJBI010336336.1:0-14199 GCA_948277035.1 Euphorbia corollata
ATGTCCTATTTCTTGTTGTATTTCACTTTGTTTTGTACTTCTTCTTCTTCTTCTTCTTCTTCTTCTTCTTCTTTGCATCAGTTGTTTAAGGTGATTTCATTCCCTATAATGAGGGAATTCTCAGTTGGATTTGCCAAGATCTGAAACTTGCAGATCAACCGGATGTAAACAGATTTCTTTCGGATGTCCGTAGAAGATAACCACATTTTAGGGTTTCTGTAATCATGACTACCAAACGTGCTTACAAGCTACGTATCCTTCACTTCTGTTTTAGCATAGGGGTTCGTAATCTTATTTAAGTGCCATCTGTTTTTGATCTGGTTGCTGCTTCGTTCATTTAATACAGAGTTTTTCTTTTAAATATTTTTACTGCATTTGCTTTCCGTTATATGTTTTAAGTTGATTTGTGAGTGGATGTAAATTGGTTTCGATTGTATAACTGACAGTAGTCGTTACCCTTAACCACACATATTAAATTTGGTAAAGAGGAATTTGTAGCACATTCATCAAGTGTCAATTGCCTTAAAATTGGGAGGAAATCGTCCAGAGTTCTTCTTACTGGAGGAGAAGATCACAAAGTCAATCTCTGGGCTATTGGTAAGCCCAATGCTATACTGGTCAGTTCTCTCTTCCAGGTTTCTCGATGCAATTTGCAAATTTATTCTGTGCTGCTTGAAGCTGATTGTCTATTGGTATATTGTCCTTTATTACATTTGGAATAGTATCTTGAATTGCTTAATTGTGTCAGCTATCAGCCACATTGTCCATGATAACGTGCGAGTGCTGTTAAAACTGATAAAGGCGCTTGCCTAGCTGCTCAAGCATAGTCTGGGAAGGCAGTTATGTCTCATAACTTCTTAGGGGGTGAGGTGCTGCCTAGGCAAGTACCTTAGCCCAAGTATTTGTGAAATAAACAGCATAAATTTGATATGATCTGACTTGAAAAAATATCAAATTGGGAACATGTGAACTAAGGGATTGTTGGAGAGATAATATGTGATTTAATCATATATATTTTTTAAATTGCAGAGTTTGTCCGGACATACTAGTGGAATTGATTCAGTAAGCTTTGATTCTTCTGAAGTTCTAGTAGCTGCAGGAGCTGCAAGTGGAACTATCAAGCTTTGGGATTTAGAGGGAGCGAAAAGTATGCTTATCATGTATTTAATATCTTGGCATAATATGGAATTTACAGGAGTGATTCACTTGCTAATTTCTTATCATACTTTTAGTATTGTTTGGTTGACAATGTTTCATATGAATCCCTGTGTAGTTGTCCGTACATTAACTGGTCATAGATCCAATTGCATATCTGTGGACTTTCATCCTTTTGGGGAGTTTTTTGCTTCTGGTTCTCTGGACACAAATCTGAAGATATGGGATATCAGGAAAAAGGGTTGTATTCACACATACAAGGGTCACACACGAGGAGTAAATGCAATCAGATTTACCCCAGATGGTCGTTGGGTTGTGTCAGGTGGAGAGGACAATACTGTCAAGGTTACCAATTTCCTTCTTTTTGTGTGTAAAACATACACTTATGGGAACACACTAGCATGCCTCCTAGTCCATGTCGTTTTTTGGTTCCCATCTTTGATAAGAATTGAAGGCATTAAGTTTTTGCTCCTTAGGAGATTTGTGGAGCATAAATTTTCCATTTTTGAAATATATGTATCATCCTGATCCCGATATGCATGCTACCTTGCATTTTAGTTTTTTTTTTTCCTGCACAAGCTTCATTAGTAGTGGGACATTTTTGTGTACCTTATCATATACCTTGAGTAACTTGTGAATGAAAAACTGAAAACAAGCCTTAGACCTTGTTTGGATGATGGTTCGTCGTGGTTCATTAAGGTAGGGTATGATATAATATGTTTTTTTTTAATTTATGTTTGGATAAATTGTATGGTTTGGTAAGGTTTTTAAAAAATTTTAGTTTGATTTAAGGAGAACCATGGAGAACTACCAAATCTGTGGTTCTTATTCTCATGGTTCTTGGAATCATGAAAAAACCATAAAAGAACCATTCCATGAAAAGAATTATGCAACCAAACAAGGTAATTTAGGTTAGAACCATACCATACCTTGAAAAAACCATGATCCAAAGTTTAAACTGTGATAATTTAATATGATGTGGTGATATTCAGATATAGTATATGCCATGGGATTTTGCCATGTGGTTTATGCATCTGGTTACCCATGGTGTCATAGACATATTACCAAGTTTCAAAATCTTTGCAATCTTTATCCTTTATATCAACTGCATGATGCACTCATTGCTGTTTAGATATGTGAATTTTTCAGATTAAGTCAACTTTAAACACCATTGACATGGATGCTTCAGTTAGTATTTCCTTTGACAAGTATTTTGGTTTGCTCTATTTTGAATAGCTTTGGGATTTGACTGCTGGAAAATTGTTACATGAGTTCAAGAACCATGAGGGTCAGATTCAGTGCATAGATTTTCATCCCCATGAGTTTCTTCTGGCAACAGGTTAGAATTGCTATATTATTGAAAACAATTGCATACGTTGCAATTTGCTTGGGTTTTCATTCTCTGTGTTAAGTTGTGCTTTATTTTTACTACAAGCTTGACTATTATTAATTGGTAATAAGTGTGGGTAGCTTGTCAAATGGTTGCTAACTTGCTATACGATGATGCGTTAAGCTTGCTTAAAGAAGTTGCACCTGCAGTCTTGGTGGACACTTTGAGTCATTCCGAAGAATTTCTTTTGTCTATTTCTCCCTTTGACAAATATCTGTCTTTTTTTATATTGTACTTAGAGCACGGGGTAAGGTAGGAAAATGTGCTGTGCCAGCGACTGAAGAAGTTGGTCGAGATTGTGGAACTATCGCTTCTAATGTAGAGTTGTAGGCATGTTAATCATATTAAAATCATGTTCAAAATATTTAAATTGCTTGCTTAAATTGATGCCTTTAAAATCTGCCTTATTGTGGGAGAAATAATCTGACCTTATTGTATTCTTTTCTTCTCTTTCAAGGTTCCTCCGACAGGACGGTTAAATTTTGGGACCTTGAAACCTTTGAATTAATTGATTCAGCTGGGCCTGAGGTAATTTTACTTTGTCTTAAAATAAGTAGTAATAGTATCACGAATTTAGCCTTTCTGTATCTATTGTAATTATGGTTTATGAACTTCTTTTCTGGCATTATTTTTTTCAGACAAGTGGAGTTCGTTGTTTGACATTTAATCCTGATGGGAGGACTCTACTTTGTGGGTTACATGAGAATCTGAAGGTAACCTCTATCTATGGCCTTCCTTTTAATGAGGCTAGTATACCCCTGGGTTTTTTTATGGCTCATTGTTTGCTGCTTTATATTATAGGTTTTCTCTTGGGAACCAATAAGATGCCATGATACTGTGGATGTGGGATGGTCTAAATTGTCAGATCTCAATGTTCATGAGGGGAAGCTTCTTGGCTGTTCATATAATCAAAGTTGTGTTGGCGTGTGGGTTGTAGACATTTCGGTAATGGTTTCTTTTCATCATTTCATCTTGTGCATGCACTTCTACTTCAGTTATTTTAATTTGACTTCTCTTGCTAGAGTTGGATCTAAATTTTTATTTGATCTGTTGTTTATTCCTTTGTACAGCGTATTGAACCATATGCACTAGGTGCTGTAAATCGATTTAACGGTTATTCAGAATCTAAATCTGGTGTTAGCGGGAATCAATCAGTACTACTTGAATCCACTGCAAAGCCCACTTTGGGAAGGTTGCCTGTTTCACATAATTCGGATTCTTTAGCAAAGGAAGCAAAATCTTTCGGAAGGTTGTCTGTTTCTCAAAATTCGGATTCTGCTAAGGAGTCTGCTAAGGAATGCAAGATTTTAGGATGTATATTTCTAATGAATCTTCGTCTTTTCTTTCTTTCTAAATATGTATAATTTGGTATAAATTAAGTCAGGGTTTTGCTAATGATCCATATTTCTGTTTCTTGATGCTGCTTGAAGCCACAGGTAGTGCACCTTCGACTCCACAAAGGGTTGGCTTAAACTCTGTTTTAAAGCCTGTCTCTGGTTCTATGATGGTCAATGCAGTGGCCCAAAAGAAATCTTCTACAAAGAGCCATGTGACAGTTAACGTTCCAGCATTAAATAAGACTGATGTCATACCAGTGATTGTCCCTAGACATAATACGAGGTCAGAACAAGTTGCTGAATCAAAAAAGGATATTGGTATTGCGGGAAGAACAATGCCATTTTCTTTGCAGTCGAGGAACAGCGATTATCGAAAATATCCAAATGGCAGAGATGACATGGACCAGCCAACTATCCTAAGCCCTTCTGAAACTACATGTTATAAGTCCACAGAATCTAGCAATGTTGCAGACAGAAATATATTACCTTTAGTTAAAGGCTCAGCTCATGGAACATCAACTGCTGAAAGGATTGTAAAAGATGAAAGACCTATTAGATTGGGGAGAAATGACCCAAATTCGATGCCAGAGCCACCTAATAATTTCCAGGAAGAGAACTGTAAGTACATTATCATAAGGAGCATATTTACTACTTGTAATATGTAGAGAAACATATGAATGGACTATTGTTAAAATTGATAGAAATCTAGGAAAATAGATGTATGCACAGACACAGTTTTGTAGTTTTATGAGGATGGAAAATACTTCTGTTCTGGTTGTTTTTTGGTTGCCTACTGAGAAACTTGCTGCTGAAGTTGTCTGTGTAGAGAATCCGGATTCTCTACAGTCTGGCTTGACCATTGTTCGGATGTTTCACTATTTTGAGGCATGAGTCAGTATTTGTTTTTACCTGCCAACTACTATTATTGAGTTTTCCGTTACCATGTTGGCTAGAGCAGTGCTAGAGAACTGCAACATATGGTAGAATATAATGTGAATTGTGAATGAACATAATGGTGTTTGGGAAAGAATGTACAGTAGCTATTCTTTTTGGGCATCCATCAGGTTGTTGCTGTTAGTTAAGTTCATCTATGAAGTGAAAAAGTCCTCAAGTTCCAAGGTCTATACTACATATGCTTTTTTTAATGTATCTTTTTGTAGAAATTTAGAATATTGCTCAGCTGAAAGGCAAGTAATTAAGGAACCTGGTGATTGGATTCGGTTGGGATTTTTGGAAGACAGCACGTTAAGTGAATTCATAAGGAAAGGTGTGAAACTGCGAATGCTCAAGGGCTTAGAAATTTTCTGTAAAAGAAACTACAAAATTTTAGAATGTCTGATATTTACAAAGGCTGGTTTCACAATAAGTATTCTTCTATGCTTGTGTTGAATCGATAAATAAGCATGCTTTTCATGCAACATGAATCAGTGGATACCAAATATTTTACATTCTAGGTGTCTGATTGTTCAGGGCTCTTATGATGAAACATTCCTTTATTTCAGATGAGACACGGGGGCATAAATTGATCAGAGATGTGACCTCTCTTGAAGGTCAAAAAGCAGGTATAGTTAAGTTAATCTTGATCCTCACATGTTTATGACCTCTCCAAAAACGCTAAACTACCTTACACATGAATCATATAGGAAGAATGCGTTCCCTAGTCATAAATTGGGACCAAAGAGGCAGATCTTTTAATTACGATGGACCTACTCCAGTGAACTCCTCAGGGACAGCATCTTCGCGCAACATGCATTCGTTCAATTCGGTAAGAATAGACATTAAATTTTTGCTTAATATTTTCAGTCTAATTTTTGGCCTTCCATTTTGTGGTGAATGGTAACTTTTGCTATTTGGTTAACACATCAACACATTGTTTCTAATGAAATGCATGTATCATGTTTATATTAAGTATCTTAGTTTCAATATACTAGATTATTGGTAATCAGGCTTTTGACCTCTATAAATTCTTTGTAATTCTATATATGAGCCTCACTCCATCATGCTGAAAATGATGTGTGAGAGGGCATATTCTTACATATAATAACTGTGACTTCGAGTTCAGTTTTATATTTTTTTTACAGGAGATTGCCAAGTTATTTCCTAAAGATGTAGGTGAAATGAAATTTTTATGGTGACCCTGGAATACGATTGTACTGTTATTTTTATTCTGATCAGCATATTTGTTGAATCATAAAGTCAACATGAGATTCCTTATAAGAATATTTGGCAAGCCATTTGAGAACCTCAATTGCCTTTTAGCTGTTTGGTGGCGCCTTTGTTACTTTCTCTTATCTCTATCTTTGAACATGGTCTGTTCCTTGTTTCTCTGAACTATAATATATATTAGCATTGAATATTTTCCTCCATTGTTTGCAACCCTGGGAAAGTTCTAACTCTGACTTTTATGCATAATAGTGTTTCAAAAGTTAGTCCTTCAAGTTTTTCCAAGTACCAGAACTTGATTTGACTTTTTAAACATTATATGTTTCAATGTGAATTTATCAAGTTACCTTGGTGTGTTATGCTCCTAGCCTCCTAGGATTTAGTTGTGGGTAGAGTGCAATTTTTTCTGGCTACACAAAGCTTGTTAGAGAGAAGCCTTTGATCTCTTGAAGTTAAGGGGTCGTTTAGACTTTAGACAGAACCAGCATATCTTTTTAGATGAAAATACTGTTGTCATCTTCTTTTTTTCAGTTTTTTAACCCATATGGTATATACACCTGTGTAACTGCTAACTGTTGTATATGTGCTCTTTCGTGTAGTTATAATACTGCCCAAAAGCACTACAAAAAGGCTTTTTTATGCTCCGTGGCGTAGCTCTTTTGATCAGTTAGTCCTTGTGGTATACATGTTACCCATTTTGTCTTTTGATCCTTGTGCTTTGTAATTATTATTCATTACCTATTTAGACATGTGCTATGCAATATGTTACTTTTGTGGGCTTATGTTGTAAAATCACTTCAACATTATTATACATAATCCGTACTAAAGAGAATAAAAATGTAATATATTGCATACCACAAGGACCAAATGGGTAACATATATACCACATGGATCAAATGAGTAAACGTACTATTACACGGTCCGAAAAAGTGCTTTTGCCCATTTACACACTTACTGCAAAGACACCTAGAAATATTGGAGTACCTCGTAACACATGTACACTTACGAAGGCTCTTTTGGATGACCAAATACTGAAAGTGCATAAGAAAACCAATTAATAAGTTATTAATAGTACGATTGCACATAACACAAGATTAATACTAACAGAGCCACATGGTGAAATCAATTAATATTAAAGATAAATATAGGGAGAAGTTTTGAGAATGCATTTCTTGACTTAATTTTTTTGAGAATGTGTATGTATAGCATAACACCTTTCTAATTACTTGCTCTTTCATGTGCTATAGTTGATTCAATCGATTATAATTGATAATATCTCGAGTTTTTGAAAGATTCTTGAGTTTTGGTGTTTTTTTTGTCCATGAGAGGTCAATGGGATGCTGAGTTGTACGGACATGCTCCAAGTGTCCGGCATGACACCTACACGCACACGCGTACTTGACAATTTTGAAAAAATGTACATTTGGACCAATGTAGTCAAAGGCGCTTAGGGCGCTAGCCCTGACACCTTAACTCATGCTAGGTGCTGTATGTTAGTAAGGCACAGGCGTTGAGCACCATCCAGGTGCATAGGGCTTTTAAGGCTCTGAAACTATGACCTTTTTGTTTTCTTATTTACCTAAAACAGTGATTTACTGCTTTTATAACTCTAAATCCTACAAATTGCCTTCGCTAATGTTCTTAATCAGTATTTTAAACCTCTTAAACATCTAATTTATTAAGCTTGACTAGTCATTTCCTTAACTATATAAATTACAAACAGAAAAACTTAATTACTGTTGGAAAGTATGGCAGTCAAGTAGCAGTATTTGTTACAGTGCCTAGTATGGGATTGATTAGTGATAGCTGTAGGTTTGGGTGAAAGTATGGGCTGAGTGTCTTCTAATGTGTATACATACCTATGTTTGTAGTCAAAATATGAAAAGCATTTTTCATAGTCCTATAGTTTAATATCCAACCATACGTGAGCCACACGCGCCTCCGTCGTTTCTGCCACCGTCTCCATGCTCCGGCGCGTGACGCCTTTTCCGGCGACATTTTCCGACGAAAATCAACCATCAGTGTCGCCTCTCCATTTCCGGCCACCCTGTCCAGTTGGTTTTCCGGTTTGAATACTTGGCTTTGGTTGGACAGTGGCATCTTTGTAAACTTTTTTTTCCTTTAAAAGTTGTTCAGTAACCTTTTTCTTTTTGTAACAGTGGGTGAGTTGAGTTGTCTACTGAGTTCATCCAACCTAAGGCTGAGTTGGACTGTTTTGGCCGAATTAATCAGGGTTGAAAATTTTTTCTTGTAACAGATCCTTGTGTGCTCGTTTTCTTACCTCCTTGGAGTTTCTTCTGTTGGAGTCCTGTGTGCTTCCAGTTTTCTCCTCTTTTATCTTCTATTTTTTAATGTACATGACTCTTGTTCGTGTTTCCCCTCTCTTTCTGAAATTCCCTATGGTTTCACTATTGAGCCTGTCCTCCTGTTTCCCCATATAAATTAGTGGCAATAAGATCGACGTGAAAGCAATGAACTGGTCCTTTATGGCTTCATTCGGCATTGGCAATAAGACCGACAATCGTCAGTGGCAGTAAGACCGACGTGGAAGCTACCCATGGTGGATTAACTTTGTTCGGCATAGTTACCAGTCTCTTTTGTTTATTGTTTTTATTTTTTTGTTTGTCAAGTTTGTTGTATTTGAATCTGTTGTATGTTTGTTTCAAACTGGACATTCATGGATATGCATGGTCCAGCTTGGGGGAGAGTATGGGAAAGTATGGCAGTAAACTCTACAGTAGCAGTAATTGCTACAGTGCCTAGTACGGGACTGATCAGAGATAGCTGTAGGTGTCGGTGAAAGTATGGGCTGAGTGTCTTCTAATGTGTATACATACCTATGTTTGTAGTCAAAATATGAAAAGCATTTTCAGGCACAATGTAGTCTTATAGCTGAATTTAACCAATTACGTATCACAATAACTTTTAAAACAAGAATTCTAAACGTCAAATCCCCCGTTCTTCATAATCTGTTTTCTTTTGCTTTTTAAACTTCCTGCCACTCTCCAATCAATCTGCCTCTACTACAATCATGCTGCCTGATTCTATACCAATCAAGATGGGGAATATGTTGATCTTGATGAAGATTTTGATATTTGATTATTTTTATTTTAGAATGGTTGGAATTAAGAATTATTATTATAAACTTTGAATTCATGAAATTTTTTTTAGTGAGAAACTTTTCATTTTATATTTTTTTAAGTTCAAGCGCCCGGCGTGCGCCTTGCGCCTAGGCTCTTGGACCCGCCTTGGGTGCCTAGTGGCTTGACTACTATGATTTGGACACGTCGACTAAAATAAATTGTCAAACATAAATATTTATACATAATAAAATCCATATCATCAGTAATCATTTTCATACATGTAATTTTAATCTTACATAAATGTTAAAGAGATGGAAGAATCAGAGATTGAGTAGGAAGAGACGGAAATAAAAATAGTTGGAAAGGGAGTCAAATTGAAGGTAGGCGAATGAGATACACTTTTTAGATTTAGGGGAAACACATACATATTTCTTAAATTTCAGAAACGACCAGAGGAGTTTCTGGTCGTCTCCGTTTCTCCTATGTTATGAGGAAACGATGGTCGATTGGTGTTTCCATGCTTCATGGATGGAAAAAGTGTTCATCCTACGCAGAGTGTCGGTTTGAAATTTGGAGTGTCCTAGGTGTGTCCACGGAGTGTCCAGAAAGTGTTCATCCTATGTGGAATGTCTATTTGAAATTTGGAGTGTCCTAGGTGTGTCACGGAGTGTCCAGAAAGTTTTCATCCTACACGGAGTGCCCGTTTGAAATTTGAATTGTCCTAGGTGTGTTCGCGGAGTGTCTAGAAAGTGTTCATCCTACGTGGAGTGTCCATTTGAAATTTGGAGTGTCGGACACGTGTCCGACGAGTGTCTGGAGAGTGTCGGGTGTCTAACACCGGGACACTCCAGGTTTTTGGGTGTCCATATTTCATGGATGGGATGTTAATGATTGTCCGTAGTATTAGTTCATATGGGTTAGAAATACAATGGGATGAAATATATAGTCGACACTTGGCAATGTGTTTTGACAATCGAGATGAGCATAACGATATTTTGTATGTCATTATGTATTCCTCTTTTCAGTTTGTAGAGATACTAATACATACATCTTTTCATGTGAACCATTTGCAGCTCAAACAAAGAGGCAGTTCTCCACCTGAAAATGAATTGCTTCCCGCCACTGATGAGGGTGCTATAGCTGACATAATGGGACAGCATGACCAATTCATCAGCTCCATGCAATCACGTTTCTCAAAGTTACAGGTGATTATGGTTCAAGTAGGATCTAGTTAATATGAATATTTGTCAAGTACTGGCATAAGTTATGTCTTTTTTTCCATATTTTATAAAGTTATTCCGGGGTCTGATCTGTGAACTTTAGAAAGATCAAATTTTTTCTCTTATTTAGTATGAACTCACTGATGAGCGTATACTTGCATGACTGCTTTGCATGCCTAGACAAAGTTCAAATAAAAATTCAAATCTGCAATGTGCTTTTGCTTCAGGAATATGAAATTGTGGTTGGATGGTAAAAAATTGCACATCTCTTGACATGTTATTGATCTGCGTGACTATGAGTGCATACTGCCTACCTTTATACACAATTGGAGTTTCCATGCTTCATTCATTGTCCACGGATCTCTCACATTGTCTTTATGTATTGTTGTCATATTTGAAACTGTTACCAAGCCACCCTGTATCGGGCTAAATTTTAACATCTGTCATCCATTACTTGTATGTAGATCGTGGATTTAATTTTCTTTTGCTGGTGATGTCTTCTTATAAATTGCACTCACTTGAAATTTACGTGTGAATTAAAGAGGGTGCATATTTTAGCTTCTTATGTTGTCTTTATTGCATATTGACAGTCAATGAAATAACACTGAAAGAATTCATTTGATCTATTATTTCATATATTTGTCTAAAGAAAATGCTATATTAGCTTAACGTTGTTTGATGGTTGTAGATTGTGTATAGATATTGGGAGAGAAACGATGTTAAAGGAGCCATTGGTGTAATGGAGAAGATGGATGATCATGGTGTAAGAATCTCCAACTTATTAGGGCTCTAATATTTATCATTATTTTATTATCTTGTCTCAGTGTTTTATTTCGACCTAATGCTGTGAATTTCAGGTCCTTGCTGATGTAATTAGTGTTGTGAATGAAAGAATCGACATGGTCACATTGGATATTTGTACCATTCTGCTGCCACTTCTTGCTAATCTCCTCGGAAGTGACATGGATAGGTAATTACGATGCTTTGGTAGTGATGGGTAAATGGAGTTTGTTCCCTGTCTGATATGCCTGTGAAGTAGATTCCAACTAGGAAATTTTAAATGCTAATAACTCAACAAACGCATTGTACATTTTAGATGATACCAACTCCACCCTCCATATCCCTCATGTTGTCAGTCTTTTGAAGAAAACAAAAAACCATGACGTCCAACAAACCGATTAAAACCATATTACATGATCCTCCACTGCGTACATGATTTTAAGGAAATATCATCAAAACAGCCATCCATACATGCAATTATTGAACAAACCACTTACCAAACATGCCAACTGAAGGGACAGCACTCTATACTATGAAAGTGGCATTTTTTAGATAAGTAGTAAATACAAATGATTGGTATAAGCTCCATAACCTATTAGTTGGCTATGTACTCGATCACCCACTAATTTACCAAACTTTTCTCAATCTGCTGCTTTTCTTTAATCTATTTTACTGCCCTTCATTCCTTGCCATTTTATCTCTACGTATCTCCCTGAAGGGAATGATCCACCTCTTTAATCTGTACATCAATAATCTATCCATATCATGGTCATTGCAGTGTCTTTTACCATCATTTTGAACCTTCATTTTGTGCAGGCTTAGGATAAACTCATACATCTCTTTTGTTGTTTTGCTTCTGTTTGTGGTTATTTTTTCACTCAGCTTGATGAAAGTATATTTGTGTAAGCTTTATTTATTTCATTGTTTTTTGATAAACCTGAAACTCTTAAACGTTAGATCTCTCTATAGTAATATTTTTTGTGGAAATGATAAGTCAAAGATTCATATGGTTACGCTCAACTAATTGAGATTTAGACTTGGGTATATTTTACTAAACTAGGAAAGTTAGAATGCAGCGAAGTTGGGAGTGATTTAATGAATGTAATAATGATAATGAAATTCCTGAAGTTAGTGATCCGTGGATAATCTATGATCACAACTTGGGTAAATACAAAAATCTGCCCTGCTTAATTTGGCACATTTCGGCATTTCTTAAATTTGATAGATGACGTTTTGCTAGCAGTTCAGTCACAAAGCAAACTATTGAAAAAGAGTATGATCTATGTGCTTCAACTGTGCAACGTCTGTATTCATTTGAAAAGACTTTGATTTTGCCAAAAAAAAAAAAAAAATAGTCTAGCAGTCAAATGTGTCGAAGTGAAGTATAGTCGTCAAAATTCAGAAAACATGCCAAGTATATTAGAAAATTTGATTTTTTGGTGTGACAAGCATTGCTTTTAAGATTTAGTACTCATGTGGAAGATCTTTTAGTACAATTGTAGATGAAACAAATTAGGAAACTGCAGGATGTTTTACTTTTGCAATCTAACAATTTATTTTCCACTTGCTGATGAAATCATCTGCTAATTTCTCACCAGTTTCTTCACCTCATGCCCTATGTCCACGCGCTTCAAATATTTTTTTATCATTGATAACTTTCGGTGCTCCACATTTTTGTGCCAATGTGCTCACTTTTTTTTCAACCTGTTGGAGTAGGCATTTGGGAGTATCTTTGGACATACTAATTAAGCTGGTCAGAACATTTGGGCCGATGATCTATTCAACCGTATCGGCATCAACACCTGTTGGTGTAGATATCGAAGCCGAACAAAGGTATTTAAACTTCATCTCATTTACAGAGAAAAGAATAAAGGTCGATTATTGGTTGCTAGAATCACATTCTGCTGTCTTCGATGGTTTTATAGGTTGGAACGTTGCAACCTTTGCTTTGTAGAACTCGAAAAAGTCAAGCGCTGCCTGCCGACTCTCATTAGGTGATTTTCTTCTTTTTAATGAAAATAATAAATTTATTAAATGTGAGAAATTAACTTGTTATTTTTGCCTCCGTGCCACAGAAGAGGGGGCTCAGTTGCCAAGTCCGCCCAGGAGCTAAATTTAGCTCTTCAAGAGGTCTCGTGAGTATATAAGTTGAAAACTTGTCGGCATATTTTTGGCCTAATGAATTGGTGTTATATCCCGAAAGAGGAGCAAGTTTGTCTATTTTTTGGAATTAAACAGCTCCTGTCATGGTGCATTTGCCTTCCATGTAAATTGTGTAAAATGGAGGCATTGACTACAAAAAAAAGGCTGATTCTACCATATTAACTGGAACCTGGAGAAGACAAATGAAAGTGTGACTTCACTCAACTAGGTAGTCGCTGCTGCTTGATTTTGGCTTAAAAAGAGAAGGCTTTTAAGCTGCTTCGTATCCGTCTCTATCTGGTATTGGAGCTAAAAGTTGTAAGTTGTAACAATTGTGAATTTATGAATGTCATTGTCATTGATATTTGGGGAGCATATGGACATGCCGAAGCATATAGAGGGACTGGGACAATCCAATCATGTCCGAATCTTGAGTTCAAGTGATGCTAATTATGTTTGTTCCTGTGAATATTTTGGTGTTGGCCTAATTAATGGTTTCTCTTATGCTTTTGAAGGACTTACAAAAAGCACTGAAATATGAAAAAGACTAGTTGTTTCTATGAAATCTTTTAAAAGTGGAAGTTTTCAAATGATTTGACTTTTGGGAAAGAAAAGGTCTAGTAGCTGCGAGCTCCCAAATTGAAATGTTAATTCATTTATTACATGCCAGAAAATGAAAACTTTCAAATTTCTTTTCTAAATTGTTGTCATAGTCATTACAGGCTATGAATTTCGTACCTTATTATCGGTTAACAAGTACATGTCAGTGCTAATTAGCTGCAGATATAATAAGCTTGAAACACCAGAAACTTGAAGTCAGGTGAAAAGCAGGTACCAGGCAAACAGTTTTCTAATAAAAAGGTAGGTATATAATCTTAAAAGTATGATGGAGAAGATACGCAAAATGGTACCCATAAGCAAATCTTGTG
>CAOJBI010337447.1:0-10922 GCA_948277035.1 Euphorbia corollata
CCCCTTTTCTGCGACCCGAACTTAAAAACTTTCCAATAACATTTTAGGAGAAAAACAAAAAGAATGGTACTTCACCTAATATGAAGTTTAAGGTATAAACCTTGCGATTTTTCGGGTTTATTCTTTGTTTTCTTGGATTAATACTTGAAAATTACAATTTTGGAAACAGGAAAAAGGAGAGATGACCTCGCTAGCCACATCGGCCATTCCCCTCTGTCACTGAAACTCGGTCTAATTCGACTTTTCCGTCTCTTAGGTTAGTTACGCCCAATTGTAACGACATATATACCTCCTCATCTATGTCATGCTTTAACATTGCAAGATTTTTCGATCCTATATTTTCGTGTCAGTCTTTATCATGAAAAGGAGAACAGAGTGAAACGTGTAATAAACTGGTGTTCTAAATGTAACTCATGAACCAAAGGGGATGTTGGTCCTAACTCGATATTTAAATTCAGAGACTCGACTTTTTCTCCGGCTCGATCTTGTGTCGGCACTCAGACAGGGAACAATGACTCCACGATCGTAAAATCTAAGCCAGCTATTGGTGCATTTATTTGATTGTGAATTCCAGCAACAATGAAAGCATACAAACATAAACAGACTTCTATTCCATCTTTTCAAAAAAGATTAATGCATCAGTAGTAACAGGTACTTGAACTTTGTACCAGAAAAACATATTACCCTGAACATCCAAAGTGACATCGTAGCCTATAACATTTTATATTTGAATACCTATCAATGTGTTAGGATTACTTATAATATAACATAGTACTTCAAATGCATCGCAAAAATTACAGCCTAAAACATTTTCTCTATTACATCTCGTATAACCCCCTCACGGCCTTAAAACCTTTCCAATAAGGTTGGGGGGAATAAACAAAAAAAAAAATGACCCTTCACCTAATTTGAAGTACAAGGTATGAACCTTACGATTTTTCGGTTTTCGTTGATAATTACAATTTACGGATTTGGAAAAAGGAGAGATGACCTTGCTAGCTTATCTTCGAAAGCATTTCTCCAAGCCACATTGGCAATTCCCCTGTCCCGTGATTTGAATATTCAGACACTAAACTGGGTCTAATCCAACTGTTTTCGTCTTTTAGGTTCAGGTTCGCCCAACTGTAACGACATATATACCTCCTCATCTGAGTTTTGTTTTAACACTGCAAGATTTTCCGATCTCATATTTCCATGTCGGTCTTTATCATGAACCAGAGAACTCGAAGTGAAACATGTAATAAACTGGTGTTCTCTATGGAACTCGTGAACTGAAGAGGATGTTGGACCTTGCTCGATATTTAAATTTAGAGGCTCGACTTTGTCTCCCATTCGATCTTTTGCTGGCACTCGAGTAGGGGAAGATGACTCCCCGACTGTAGAATCAAAGCCTGCTACCGATGCGTTTATCTGATCGTGAACTGCAGCTACAATGAAAGCACACAAACATAAATAAACTTTTATTTCATCTTTTTAAAAAGCTTAATACATCAGTAAGTACTTGAACTTGTCCTAAAAAAACCTACAATCCCTGAACTTTCAAAAAAGTGCACCATTTAGCTCCCTAAACGCCACAAACCACAAAAATGACTCTTTGAAAAGTCCACTAATTAGAGGCTGACACGTGGCATTCAAGGTGCAATTTTTGAAAGTTGAGGTGGTGTCATTTTGAAAGTTCAGGATAGTAGGTTTTTTTGGGACATATTCAGGTAACTAGTAATGCATTAGTCCTTTTAAAAATGACATATTAATGACAAGTAACATGAGCGAACCGACTACAAAGGGTTCGGTTTGTAATAACTACTACTACGTCCATTGATCAAATTCAAAAAACTGAACCTTATTTCTAAACCAACGAAGAAACAAACATTCAATTCCCCACTTTAGGTATCATTCATCCAGTGGTCAAAGCAAACGCCGAGGACTATAAAAGTAATAACGAAATAGTATCGAGAATAAGTAATAGGAGAAGTGCACAAACCTTGAAGCCCTTGATTGGTAGTTACAAGATCAAGTTCAAGGAGATCAAGCAGCCGACCAAGATCAACGCCACTAGTCCAGTTTTCAGGGGGCTTTCCAACTTTCAGCTTCAATCGACCTCGATTAGCAGTGCCACCCCAAATGATCCCAACTGGCCGTGGCTTATCACCATTCTGACCAGCCAACATAATGAGACTTCCACTATCGCCTTCAAGATCGAATGGCTGCTCGTTCTCACCAACTACTAGAAAATCGGTAAACAAACAGATTCCTTTCTCGTCATTATATTCCAAAGCGTAAGCCATAATAGTCCCTGTAGTCAACCCAGAGCTTCTTCCAACTTTGACAACCTGCCTTCCGATCAGACCGTTAATTGGAGACTGCAAGTCTATGATATGGACATTGCCGATCTCCCCTACGCCTCTCACAATTGTAGTTACACAACTCATGTCAAAATCTTCAGCAAATGGAATGAACGCACCATCTGCTCGCACAAATGTTTCTGCAAGAGAGCAATGTCGTAATGAGCGAAATAAGCGTCAAAGAAGATGAATGTTCTGCATTATATATCATACTAACAAACAACAGGTAGAAAAACTAAGGGCCAATTTGGGATTTCTTTCCCATACCAAAGTCTCGAAAAGCTTCATTTTTAAGATTTCCTAGGCTGCAGTCCTGAAAAGTTCCGGAAATAAATAGCAAACAGACCTTGATTAATTAATATTAAGAGTCAAATCTTCCGCCCAATGCCAAAATATGTTGTTTTATGTAAAGTTTGTAAGTTTAGCTTTCCAGACTGCAGCTGTGACATCAATCTCAAACTACCTAAGCTGCTATTACATTTATAGGGGATGACGGGTAATTAGGTATTGTTCAGTCAACAATTGCATAAGGTTTATTATATTGTCGAAAGTGCCCAAAAAACTACGCAAATCGGGGAAGGTTCAAGGACACTTGGCTCATCTAAGAGGCGGAATAAAATGACACGAACATAACACAATCCACAATGCATGTAATTTCACTATAAGTTCCGCAAGTGAAATTACATTACCTGGGTTTGTTCCGGCGAAAATGCCATACCAAAGCTCATCTGTAATAAATGAAGTTGCTCTCTCGACAGCACCCAGATATACTCCGGGACCAAGGCTGGGTGGTAAAGGATGAAACATTTTCTGGCTTGGATAATCTAAATCCACCGCAACATGCCTATTTGTTAGGAAACCGACTTGTCTATTTCCTGTTCTGCTTTTCACTATAGCACCCAAGGTTCCGTATTTCTCCTGGTTAGCGACCTATCAAAAGTGAAGATAGTTAGAACTTATAATTTATAAACATAACTACATGCTAAGAAATCGAGCATATTAATAGATCTCACGTATAAATTTCAATACCTCAGAGAATAAACAACAAATGACCTAAAACAAGCATTCTTTCCAGTAAAAAGATTTCTATCTAATCAAAAGCAAAAAATTCAGAGCTATATATAATAAAACGGGAATAATTTCCTAAAAAAACAAAATCTAGAAATTTTTGACTGTGAGTTCCAATTTGGAGCAAGAACTTAAGGTTCGAAACCCTAGTCATGGCAATTTTAATGTATGCCTAATGAACTCATACATGACTTTCAAAAAATCAGTTCAAAACGGATACTCAAATGACAGCTCTGTCAATGGAACTAATTCTCAGAAATTAAAAACATAATAAAATTGTAGAACTTACTAAGTTCTACTTTTTAAACCATTCAGAACTACCGAATTGTGATTGACACAGGCAAAGGTTCTGCACAAGTCGTGAATACCAAGGAAGTTGTGAACTCCAAAATGAAGATGGAAGCATTAACATACTTGGTGAACAATTAGTTACTGAAGGCAACAAAAGCTTTTTCAAGTTCATATCATTCGTTATTCTCGAGTACTTCTCAACTCAAATTATTAACCTATCATACATAACATGTGACGACCCCACCTAGAGTGGAATTAAAGCTTTGTTGTGTGACTTATGTCATATATAACACGGAGAAAAATATAAGCAAGCTGAACTGGTTTAATTTGTCATCAAGCACAATTATATATTTTTGCAATCACTTAATTGACTTATAGTTCAATAACCCACTTTAGTTTCATCAAAATCTGAATGTGATGGCCGTGAAAAGAAGACATGCTTAGCTAAACTCATACTGATCCTGAAATGGAAATTCATACTTCAAAGAATGTAGTTCCGAAATTACTTTTTCCTTATTTAATCAAGTTGAAAGATGGTTTCTAGTCCCTCCCGTCCCCCACTCCAAAAAAAAATTGCACAGGAAACAACAAATCCGATAATGCCATAGTATTTTTCTCAATATTGCCTTTTTTGGTATAAATGAATATTACTCATATCTTTGAATGAGCACCAAAACAGGATTTCATACAGAGTACGCTGAATACATCAAGACCTCCTTCAACTTGTCCATAAACACCAATTTACCCTCTGAACTTTCAAGAGTTTCAAATAACCCCTTGAACTTCAAGAAGCTCCATATAACCCCTTAAATTGCAAAAAGTGAACCAATTTTCCTCCTACATGTCATATGTCATATTTTGGTTGGTTTGACTTTTCAAAAATGTCACTTCTCTCTCCAACCAAAAACTGACATGTGGCATTGAGGGGGCAAGTTGGTTACTTTTTGCAAGTTCAAGGAGTTATTTGTAGTTTTCGAAAGTTCAAGGGGTAAATTGGTGTTTAGGGACAAAGTCAGGGGTCTTGATGTATTATAAGTAAAATACCTGGGAACCAGAACCAATACATGGATCACTTCCTCCTAACCCATCAACAAGCTCTGTGTATAATTGTTCCTTTGGAGTTGGTGCGGGTGCTCCATAATATGAGAATTCAACAACATCTACATCACACCATACACCCCCTGGCCCCTGCCTCATACAGTTGAAACAAGCATTTCAACTTCTCGAAAAATGAAAAAGACGATAATAAGAGTCACATATCCAATTACGCTCATATTATTTCAACAAGCTACATGTTCTTATCCAAAATCATAAAGTTTCAAGTGATAGTTTGAATAAGGGCAAGGAGTTCATGTCAATGTTGATGTCAAATTAGTAGTTGAAAGTATCAAAATGACTCCACTCCATCCCCAAGAAGTTTTTGTAAAGAATTAAGAAAATAAATGATTGGAAAAAGTCTTAATGCATCGGTATGTGGTGCTTGAACTTGTCCCAAAATCCTATTGCCCCCTCAACTTTCAAAGTGACCTCGTACTTCTTCAACTTTCAAAAAGTACAACTTTGCCCTAAACGCAAGTGTCAGATTCTGGTTGGTCTGTCTTTTCAAAGATATCATTTTTTTATTTTTTTTATTCTCTTTCCAATTAGAAGGTGACACGTGAAACTAAGGGAGCAAAGTGGTGCACTTTTTGAAAGTTGAGAGCGCTACGGAATCACTTTAATGGTTAAGGGGATAGTAGGTTTTTTGGAACATATTCAGGTACCCACTGATGCATCGCTAGACCATTGCAAAAATCATATGAAGTATTGAAAACCTCGAGTGCAGCGGGTAAGCACTCAACATGGTTGAGCCATTGCCTGTGAACCTTTCGGGCAACAAAGACAAGAATAGCTGGAATATCAGTCAAGATGCCTTGTCGAATCCTGAAACCAATGGCAGTGCCATGACTAAAGCGACGCAATATTTTGCTATGAAATGCCCTGATAGTCATCAGTTCAAGAAGGGTGGTGGCTCGCTGCCCCGATGGCAACCTCCCAAGAGTTTCAGGAAGCACTCCTTTCTGAAGGTTTCCAAAATAGTTCGCTCTATCTTCTGCTGTGACATTTAATCGACTTAGAGTCGGCCAAGAAAAATAGGCAGCGTTGCTTTCAGAATGTTGACCACTCGATGCAAACTGCTGAAGTGATGAAGGACTTGACCAAGGCAAATTACGATGATTACAACAGTTTCTTTCCAAATCTAATGCTGATTCCTCAGATTGTGCTGATGCTGAGTGATGCATTCTTAAATCGATTTTGTTCCTGTCCATCCTTCAGTACTCCTATGCACAACAATTCACAGCTTCTTAAAATCAATGGAACGGTTATTGATAAATATTTGTACTAAGACTGTGAGGCAAGCTGGATGGCAAAGTAGTGGCAAACATTTAATTAGAACCATTGAACAAAATCTTAGCCAGAACATAGGCTAGGGACAGAAAATAGACATATCCAAATAACAAGTGGCTGTCAACAGGTTGATTCCTTGTAGTTGGACATTCAATAATATCTAAATTGACAATGACAGAAAGTTACAGAAAATAAGGACAAGACCTAATAGTTTGTTTCAGACGTTCAGCTGAACTGTTCAAAATAAAAGAATAAACTTCTGTAAGCAACAAGAAGTAAACAACTAATGAGGAACTTAAAAATATGAAATTAGAGACCAAAACTAAATTGACACAAAGTTGATCAAAACTAAAATCAATACAAAATTGATCAAAAACCCTAAATTCATAATCCACCAAATCATCAATAAGATACAAAAGAAAAGCAACAACAAAATTGACACAGAGTTGGATAGAACCATAGAAGCAAACCTATAGCAAACAGGTAAATTAGAGTATCGCAATGAAATTGATGAAACCAGAAAAGAGAAAACAAAGAGTAGTGGGGGTGAAAGGCATACCGATGAGAAATGAAAGAGCTAAAACGGAAAAGTAGAAAAAGAAAATCCCTTTGAAGACGCACATGCCCTATAAATCAGAATGCTCGCCGGTGAGAATAAATGGCAAAATGGGTAATATGGGAATTGGTGAAGTGATATACAGGGAAGAAGGAAGCCATACCTGGCTGAGCTGTGCAGAGAGAAAACTCAGTCTTCTATGGAGTGACGTAAAATAGAGAAAATCTTGTTATTTCATATAAATTAATTAATTAAATTGGACTGGTAAATAAAAAGACAAAAATCAATATCAATAGTATCTATTATTATTTTTAATTCTAATTTAATATGATTGTTTTATTTGTAAGCATTAGTTGACTTCGAATAGACATTTTAAGTTTTAAATATAAAATATTATGGTCACGCATTAATTATATGGTCACGATATTTATAAGCTGAAATTTTGGTAAGTTGGATGGTCGATTTAATTTGTTACTGAAAAAGTGGCGTCGTTGATGGTGAAATTTAAATATTTTATCAATTTTATTATTATTTAATGTTATTTCATAGATAATTATTTTAAAAGAACTAAATTTTTTCTCAAAAACAGAAAATAGAAGTGAACTTTTAACAATTAGAGCAACTACCTATGTATTACACATGTATTGACATGAATTAAATAGATGTTTTGATATGACTCCATCCTTAGTAGTTGGTTGTACCATCATCGTACCATGTTAGAAAATTAATAGTTATAAAATTTTTTGAGTAATTATCAAAAAAATTTCATTTGAATAATTGCTTTGCTAGAAATACAAGCCTCAGTCTCATGCAATTATGCATCGTTGTCTTATACTAACAAGGTGTAACTCGGTTGTAACGTAGACTGAGTAAGTAGGTGAAGAACATAATTCAGATATCACTAAATATATTTATTGAAAATGATGAGGGATAAGCCTAAACAAAAATACTTTAATGAAGATATTTGTAAATATAAAAAATTTATTATTGTTATAAATTTTTGTTGCCATTGATTTACCCTTATCATTAGTGATCATCTTTGTTGGTGGAAAAACAAGAGGAAGAAAGTAGACATTGATGGAGGAGAAAATTTATCTTTTTATCCTTTAATTTTTATTTTCTTTTAATTTTGGAATTAAAATTATGGGTTGAGGGGAAATTAGGGTACTATCCATATTTGCACCCTAAAAGTAACACATCAATTTTCCAAATAATTCAATTCTCTTTATCTTGTTGGGGGCAAGGAGTAGGGTAAGCTTTTCACTCTTTTTTTTTCCTTTTTTTGTTATTTAAATTATTTAAAATAATATATTATGAAAAACATTGTCAGATTTTAAAATAAATAAGTTTTCTGAATTATTTATATGTTGGTTGAAATCTTACTGGCAACTTTTATCTTCGAAAGAACGTAAATCAAATTATTTAATACTGGTAATGTAACACTTTGAAACAAATATTTGATGAAATAAGTTTTCAAACAGTTTAATATTAAAGTATTTTTCCTTTACACAAACGCTAGATTCGAGCCTTATTAAACTATATATCAAGAAGACTTTTCAAAGAAAAAGTAACTGAACTTTTGTATAATTTAATAAGCATATATTCAAATAGTTAATGGAAATAGAATCGAACCAGATATTTTATTGAATATTTCAATTACAGTCATGTTATGTTAGACATATAGTAGATATAATTCAATTTCATTTTGTAATAATAAAAATATATAATTGTATTTTCTTGACATATGGTTTACATGCTTCTAAAAGATCTTGTATCTGTGAACAGACTTCCTCGGAGTACTAGCATATAATTTTGTTAATGCTTTTTAATCTGAATTGTCTCAAAATAATTTCAACTTATATAAGAATTAACAAATTCATACCTTTTTGTATACTAAATTCCATAATAATAATAATAATAATAATAATAATAATAATTAGTATTATTATTTCCACCCATTAGCATTATCACCCAATAGTGCTTGTTGCATCATCATTCCATAGCACAAATCAATTTTTATACATTCATCACAATGGAATATTCATAAATAAATTCTTGTTTATTTGTACATAATAAAGTATAATATAAAGTTTATTATATGCATATGTCATAAACTAGAAAACTTTTTCTTAAATGTCAAGTTTGTTTAGATAGATAACTAAGTGATTTTCGCCGGCTCACATGGTTTCCCTAATTAAAGGCTAGGGGTTATAAATTTGTAAATACTAATGGATATTAATTGAATACGGAAAGTTGTGCTAGATTTGTAATTAGTTTAAGAAAATAAGTTTATTTTGACAAATACCTCTAAATAAGTTTGCTTATTTAAATAATATTGAATTGTCTTTTTGAAGAATTGAAGGGACAGGAAGAAAGGAGTGAGGGTGACGTTTGTCCCTCATTGAGACCGCCACTTACATAACACCCGAGGACGTACACGGGACGGAAACAACACAGGGGGACATGCCCTTCCCCACCCCTAAAACCCCCCCACCGTGTAAGTATATATATAAATTTTTTTTTGAAAAGGACCGTTGTAACGTCGCTAAGAATGAACATCCCAACTAGGTTGGCACGCCCAAACAAAGAGACGTTACAAGGTCAAAAATAGATAAATAAAATGGTGATTCTCAAGAAGAGAAACACCAGTTAGTTACAAAGTAGCAAATTCGGATTGACAAAGAGATCCGAAATCGAAAAGGTAAAGAGACGATTCTTACAATGAAAAACAAACCAACATAAATTAATGCTTGCGATAAAAGGGTCATCCCTAGAGACGCGGCCATCGAAGATAAAGGCATTTCATCTAGACCAAATTGACCAAGCCAAAGTAAACCATAGGGAGATGGCGAAACTCTTGGACGGTCCTTGAGCGAAGAAGGATTTCCAAAGCTCAAAGAAACCGGATGCCGAATCAGGAATCATGAGATAAATACCCAACCAATGAAAAGCGTCGACCCAAATTCGATAACTATACCTGCAAAGGAAGAGAGCATGTTCCATGGTTTCCGCCGAATTGCAATAATGACACTTGTCGTTAACAACCGAAGAGCAACCTCGAAGGAAAAGGAAAAATTTTGTAGGAATACGACCATAAAATGCCAACCAAGCAAAGAAATGAATCTTGGGCAAAGTGAGAGTATTCCAAATGTCGAGAAAGTTTACCGAAGGCCGATTCCATCGAGGCAGCTGGTAGTAACCGAAGCAAAAGGAAGCCGTGAAGAATTGGTTGAGTTTGCCGAGGTTCCAACATAAAAGATCAGGAGCATCGGTAAAGAATGGCAAGATTTGCTGATCTCAGGCATCAACGTTAGCATGATTAGGGAATAAGGAGCTGTTGGATAAAAGATCCAGTTCTGAAGCTGCACATAATGAGCTCTGCAAGAATGGCGGATATTTCTCGTCCAAAAAGGCCTGGAGAAAGTGTTGGCACCGAAAATAGCAAGGCAGCCATCCCGAACTGAAGCATGCTTCTCAAGGTAGATTGAAAACAGATCCGCAAACAACATGTGCAGTGGTTGATTTGCGGTCCAATTGTCGAACCAGAAAGAGCTTGAAGAACCACACCCAATCCGCATGCGAGAATTCAAGCACAAAAAGCTTCGAACGGACTCGTTTCGAAGGCAACTAGAAGCAACACAAGCCCACATAGGCGATAAATGAGCATTAGACATGCTAGAGATATCGTTTCAAGATAAGAAACCATGACGTTTGACGCAATATGAATACCAAAGAGAATCACATCTTGAATCTCGCAACCTCCAAAGCCATTTCGCTAAAATACTACAATTAACAACCTTTAAATCCCGAATGTAAAGACCTCCAAGATGTTTGGGTCGAGTAATAGTGTCCCATGCAACGCTTTGATGAGCACAACTCTACCCGCATAGGATAAACAACTCCCTTTCCAATTTGCAAGCCTTGATTTAAATTTCACAATCAAACAGTCCCATGAGGAAGCTTGCAAATTTTTGAAGGAGAGAGGGGCCCCCAAATATGTCATAGGAAATGAATCAAGTCGACATCCTAGCCGAGAAGCACAAGAGAGTAGTAGAGAATCGTCAACGTTAATGCCAAGTAGAGAGCTGTTACTGTAATTTATGCGTAAACCCGAGATAAGTTCGAAGCATTTGAGTATGCGCATAAAAATAGGAACCAAGGATATGTCCGCCGGAAGGAAACATATTGTATCATCCGCAAATTGTAGTAAAGAGATATCTGGAAGATTAGCATCGAGCTTGAATCCCGAAATAATTCCTTCTCGAATGCTTGCGTCA
>CAOJBI010337573.1:0-10074 GCA_948277035.1 Euphorbia corollata
TAATAAGAAACACTTCGCTATCTAACTTATTATAAGTTAAAATCTCCCTA
This sequence comes from Euphorbia corollata, assembly GCA_948277035.1. NCBI lineage: Eukaryota > Viridiplantae > Streptophyta > Magnoliopsida > Malpighiales > Euphorbiaceae > Euphorbia > Euphorbia corollata. The sequence goes on from CAOJBI010337573.1 coordinate 51, forward strand.
TAATGAACTACTAATATATAAGTTGAAAATGAAAAGTTTCGAGAAACATCTCCTAAATTAATCTTTTCTATTTATCTTAAAAATTAATTGATTAACATAAATTTCTCTACTCTTAAACCCTCTTTTCTTTTTTTAGTATCTATAGAATTCATTCCATCTATATTGTTATTAATATGTATAAATATGTGATTGAGGTCTTGATTTAGTAGTTAAGACTGAAGTTGTGACCTTTAAAGGTCTCAGGTTCGAATCACATCCGGGGTGGGTCGAAAATAAGGCAAAAACATTTTTTAAAAATATGTATAAGGATGAAAGGGATATGAAATAAATCCTTTAAACATAACAAAAGAAATCCATTGTTATTAATATGGATAAAAATTGAACGAGTGATGAAATAAATCCCTCAAATACATGGAAAGAATGGGCAAAATGGAAGAAAAAGTGAAAAAAAAAAATCCATTAAATACAACAAACAACAATTACTATGACTTGAGATATATCATCTACAAAGACTAATAAAATGCGATGGAGGGAGTATTAGGTGATAATGAATATCAGTTGGTTAAAATGGTGATTTAGGATAAGGTGCTCTATGCTTCTCTAATAATTTCAGATTGGGGTTTACCATTTTCGTAACAAAATCAATCCTCCTCATTTCGCCTTTTCTTTATGATGATTAGGTTTCTCTGCGGCTATCAGAATATAGCCTGACGGTGATTTTGTTTTTTTAAATTTTAACAACTCATTTTATTAATAAATCAAATAGTAAAATTTTAGGCTTAGTTTGAAATTAATTCGTGGAAATCGTTTGTAAATCTAAGCTTTTTGTGTTTGGAAATTCCGTTCATTGAATTCCATTTAAATTAAATTACATATGCTTTTTCCAAATACTACAAAATAGGTGGAGTTTGTAAGTCCAGTTCTATATTTTGAAAAAAAAAATACTTTGAATAACAATAACGTCCCGTGATTAACTTTATATAAGAATATATATTAAATTTCTTATAATTTTTTTGATAATTATTAATAATAGAATATAATAATAATAAGCGGTGATAATAACAATATGTTTGAACATATTATATTTTATTATGTTTCAAAACTTGTAGCATAAAAAATGCTTAATTCTTTTTTGTGGCCTCTAATAATGGGGATATAAGAGGGATTCATTGGTCTACTTGGTAATGACTTTGTATTTTCAAAAAATTTGGTGGTACGGGCTTCCATAATATATTCGACTTCAATACATCCTGTTAGCTAAAGAGCCTATTAGCTTCCATAATATATTCAACTTCAATACATCCTATTAGCTAAACAATTTTGGAGATTCCTTATCTACCCAAATTCCCCTGCTACTCTTGTCTTTGGGGCAAGATACTTTAAAAATAAATCTGTTTTGAAATCAAAATTATGACCTTCTCCGAGCTACATTTGGCGTAGCACCTTTTCGCAATAATATTTAGTGGAGAGTGGGAAATGGAGAAAATATAAATATCATTGGGGAACCATGTTTGAGTTTTGAGGGAGAAACATACTGTCTTAAAAGGGATGGAAGGAATGGATTTCACAAATCAGGTGGTAACCTTGATTTCGGATAATGAATGGAATTATAAGGTTTTGAATGAATTTCTTATGATAATGAGACTATGATCATCAGATGCACTCATCCGCTTAGTATGGTTGGGGTTGATAAGCCATTTTGGCCTTTGAAGTGAAGGGAAATTTCACCGTTAAAAGTGCATACCAAAACCTTTCTTCTATCTGTATGATGTCTTTGTCTGCTGTCCAATTTTTGTGGAATTGTTTCTGGAATTTGCAGCTGCCATCTAAAGTTAAAATCTTTCTTTGGAAAGTCAACATTAGTTTCCTCCCTACGAGTGCCAATTTATTTAATAGATATGCCATTAATTCACCTAGATATGTCTGGTTTGCGGTTTAATGAATGAAAGTGTAAAGCATGCTTTGTTTGACTGTGTTTATGCTAAATCAGTTTGGGCTTGCATGGAACTGAGTATATGTATGCCAATTCAAATGTATTTGCAGAAGTCAATGGAGTGGGCTATGTGTAACTTTCCTGCTTCTCTTATCCAATCGTTTTGTTTCATGCTTTGGTCCATTTAGTATGCTAGGAATCAAGTTGTTTGGAAATCCATCCATATGCAACCTAGGGTTGTGGTCCGGTTTTGCTTGGCAGCCTAGCTATTCTCAATGTCGTGGTGTTGATGCTGGAAATGGGGGCGGGAATGAAGACCCTATGACAATTCTTGCTAGCTAGACATCAGCAAAACTCCAATTTTCGAGATTTAAATCCGAATCAAATTGTTGTTAAAGATGGAAATACGACTGGCAGGTCTGATGTAGTGTTGAATTTGGAGCCTTCAATTGAGCCTTTTGTAAAGTGCAATACGGATGCAACATTGTTTGGAAATGGTAGCAATTTGTACTATTGAACTGTGATCCGGAGTGCAAATGGCTCTTTTGTTGGAGCTAAGTCGGGTCTGATAACACTGTTGTGTCGATTATTTGATTAGCCAAGAAGAGGGTTTCTCCTATTTTTACTCTATTATTCCTAACTGCAAAAACCTTACTTTGTCTTTCCAATCGGTTTTGTACTCCTTAATTAATAGGAATGCTAATGTCTTGGCTCATACTATTATTCATGCAACTTATTTTGATGAGGTAACATGTACTTGGTTATCTAACTCACGCCTTGTATTGCCTATCTATTTTTATTAACATATTCCCTTTTTCTAATAAAAAAAACAGGTTTTGATCCACTGTTTTTTTAATCTTTGTGATAAATAATAAATATGCATATATATTCTTTTTGCCCGGGGTTTTATATTGTTTTGAAAAAAAATACAATCTTTTAAAAATCGCTAGTTGTTATTTGAAGTGCTATAGTTTATGGGACCTGGACATAGATTAGTCAAGTCCAGGGGTCTAGACGAATTTATGTATTTTTTATTTATCAATTTATTAAAATTATAAATTCAGTTAAAATGTTAATTATAGCATTAAAATATATAATAAAAAATAATAATATATATTAAAAAAATTCTCGTGCAATACAAAATTTCGATAAATATACAAAATTTTAGGTGTTTTATATTGATCTAATGTATGGCTTGAAGTACAATATTTCTTAATTTGATACTCGAAACAAGACTTTTGTTATGAAACTACCATGATGTTAGAAGTTTTACGAACTGAGATAATTTTCTTGAATACAAAAATTTCACAATTATTATTTGAAATATCGGTATCTAAAAAAATGTACCTAGACGACGTCTATGTGAAAAAAATCAGCTTAGGCCCTATAAATCGGTCAAACACCTCTAGGAACGTGAAGTCGGTGACCATCCTCAAAATGATGTGTAGGCGAGTATTTATAAAATAATATAAAAGAGTATTCATCATCTAAAATATAGTAAATACACAGAAATATATATATATATATATATATATATATATATAGTTTAGAAAATCACTTACAAAATAACTACTCAAATTATTTATTCCAAAGCACAAAAAGGGTATTTCATTTTAAAATTTTATGTTACAATTCAGTAATTTGAAGCAAATGAACAAATGACTTCTACGGGAACAAAGGTAAGCCACATGTTGCAATATCTTCGTTTCACCTTTCTATAAACTGTACAATTGATTTATAGTGACAGTTGATAAGTTACACTCAACAAAAATTTTGCCCGCCACATCTCACCTATTGAAAATGAAACAAACTGAATTGGGCACCCAATTAACATATATAATTTCAACGTAACAACTAGCAATTGAGCAATTTCCTTGCACTAATCCACCATCATAGCTTAGCCCGTTTGGACAAAATTTCAAATCATGAGATATATCCTTACAGTTTTGTTCTGTTTGGTTCTTTTTTCCTATGCAGGTAACCAGTGGAGTTGTTTTTCTACTTGAATTTCTGATTCTGATTAAGTTCCTCAATTTTGGGCTGCAATTGCAGGTGCTTATGATCCTCTGGATCCAACTGGAAATGTCACAATTAAATGGGATATCATGTCTTGGACCGTAGATGGTTATGTAGTAAGTAATAATCATTCATCCTTAGTATAATTCCATCTATTAAGATACTCCATGTTGATTATTTACATAGATCTACATGTTTTTAGGTCTCGAATTCAAGCTCAATGTATTCGTATAACTTGAGCAAAAAATTACTAAAATATGCATGTATGCATTATATGAACAGTTTTCGGATTAACTTCTTAACTATTTCACAGGCAACCGTGACACTCACAAATTTCCAGACATTCAGGCACATAATAAGCCCGGGATGGAAAATCGGGTGGGCATGGAAGAAGAAAGAAGTAATATGGTCAATGCTAGGTGCTCAAGCCACTGAACAAGGAGATTGTTCCAAGTTCAAAGCCAACATTCCTCACTCTTGCAAAAGAAATCCGACTGTTGTCGATTTGCTGCCTACCGCCCCTTTTAACCAACGATTCGCCAATTGTTGCAAAGGCGGACAGGTCTCCGCCTGGGGCCAAGATCTCTCCGCTTCTATTTCCCAGTTTCAAATCACAGTCGGTTTGTCTGGTACTACTAATAAGACGATCAAAATGCCAAAGAATTTCACTATGCTGGGTCCCGGTCCTGGATACACATGTGGCCCGGCTAAACTTGTGCCTGCCTCCAAGTTCCTCACTCCTGATGGGCGCCGCACTAGTCAGGCACTTTGTAAGTTTTTTTTTTAAATTTGCGCAGTTGCGTTTACATCGTCACAAATTTGATTCGAACCTGCAATCTTTAGAGATCACAAGTTTATAGTTAACCACTAGGCTAATACATTGATCACAGACCCTTGTAAGTTCATTACAAGTTAAATAGTATATTTTGACGTTTGTTTCGATTCTTATGTTATTTGTATTATCTGCAGTGACTTGGAATGTGACATGCACATATTCACAGTTTATGGCTAGAAAAAACCCGAACTGTTGTGTCTCCTTCTCATCTTTCTACAGTCAGGAAATAACTCGTTGCCCTACGTGTGCTTGCGGGTGCCAAAACAATAACACTTGTGTCAAGTAAGCTTAATTTATTTTTTAGTAACCTTGATTGACTCATATCAAATTTGGCTTGAGGATATTGAAACAATACATGAGAATCCATGTTGATGCAGTCGCGATTCGAAAATTCTTCAGTTGGTGAATACGAAGAACATAACCAACGACACAACTCCGCTTCTTCAATGCACACACCATATGTGCCCCATTCGAGTTCACTGGCATCTTAAGACCAACTACAAGGAGTACTGGCGTGTGAAGATTTCGATAGTAAATTTCGACTTCAGGATGAACTATTCCCTTTGGTCCCTGGTTATTCAACATCCGAATCTCAACAATGTAACACAAGTTTTTAGCTTCAATTATCACCCTCTCGTTCCTTACAAGTCGATAAGTAAGTTTCCTAAAACATTGCTTTCCGCTATTGAACTAAAATTTTCAACTAACGTCACTGTTATGTCATATGCAGATGACACGGGGTTATTTTCCGGGATGAAATTTTACAATGATGTGTTAATGCAAGCAGGGCCATTAGGAAATGTTCAGTCAGAAGTACTTTTGCAGAAGGATGAGAACACCTTCACCTTCAAGAATGGATGGGCTTTTCCAAGGAAAGTCTACTTCAATGGTGATGAGTGCATATTGCCCCCACCCGATACATACCCGTTTCTGCCTAATTCTGTCCATCAATCTCTGTTTTCCTTTTCTGTGCTAGTTTCTACATTGCTTTTACAGTTTTTTGTTATGTAATATTTGGACAAATGTCAAGTTGTCCTGCATATTTTTAAACACTTAATCTTCAGTTTAGAGCAAGGCCGGTCCTGTCATTTCAGGGATCCGAGGCGAAATAAGAACTAAGGGCTATTTGACTAATATATTTTTATGTAAAATAAGGGTCCCTTAAATTTTTTTATTTTAAGAAACAAATTTAACTCATTCACATTGAATAAATTCAAATAGATTTTTAAAACTTATATATACATACAAAAAATAATAAAAAAAATTTGGATTCTTTTTTATCGTAAGCCCTAGACCATCGCACATCTGGCCTATGCTCAGAACCAGCTATGGTTTAGAGGATTGAGCCGCACTTCATGTGCAAGACAAACAAAAGTAATACAATATGGACTGTCTGAACAGAACTACGATTCAATGTCAAAGGTTTTGATCATTTCCAAATTTCTTTACACTGGAACAGACGGATTTAAATCTACACCGAAGATCTAAGATTGATCAGACAAATCAATGTAAGAAAGCCAGTCCACAGAACAAGCTCATTATTAGCACGAGTGTCATACCGAGCTTGTGGGGAGTGGCATTTGGCAGCGAAGGATAGGCATCAGGAGGGGGCATAACGCAATTATCGCCATTGAAATAGACCCTTCGAGGAAAAGCCCAACCTTTCTCCAAGGTAAAGCTACTTTGATCTTTCTGGAAAAGCAACTCTGACTGAACATTACCAGAAGGGCCAGCTTGCATCAGCAAATCATTGTAAAACTGAACTCCCCATAACAACACTGTATCGTCTGTTGTCAAAGTTGGACATTATAATCGGATCTCAGATACAGAGGAATGGAACTTTAAAGGTTTACTTACTTGTAGCTGCTCCATAAGGATTGATAGATTTGGAGTTAAAGCTGAAACTCGTGGTCAGATTGTCGAAGTTGGGATGTTGAACAACTAAGTTCCATTGTGAATAGTTCATATTGTAGTTGAAATTTGTAATCGTCACCTTTGCTCGCCAGTATTCTCTGTAGTTGAGCTTCACATGCCAGTGAATTCTGATTGGACACATGTGGCTTGTGCATCGAACAAGTGGCGTAAGGTTGTTGTTCTTCCCTAAGCTGGAAACTACCGAAGCTAAATGCGGCTCTTTTGGACTGCAAATATCGAAAAACTGTGAGTTGAATTAGATGTCACATTAGCATACTTGGAAAATTAACATTGAAAAACTCACTCTACACAACCGCCTGTCAGAGTATTGTTGACTTGGCAGCCACAAGAACATGTCGAGCATGGAACGACTTTGACATTGTAAAAAGACGAGAGTGATACACAGCAAGTTGGGGTCTTTTGAGCCAGAAACTGCGAGTATGTGCAAGTAACATTCCACGTCACTGCACGAAAACAATCAAGATACTAATACTTTTCCACAATACAAACATGAGTGAAACTAAAAGACATATATTGAAGGGATTGCTTTCCCAGGCTACTGTCTTGAAAAGCTTAATTTTCAAGCTTTTTTGGGCTGCTGACCTGAAAAGCTCCAGAAATAATAGTCGAAATCTTTTGTCCAATGCAAAATATATTGTTCGACTAAAAGTTTGTGAGTAGAGCTTTTCAGGACAACAACTATATATGACAACAATCCCAAACAGGCCTTGATTCACTTACTCAAAGCTTGAGTGACTCTCCTCTTATCAGTGGTAAAAAATTTACTAGGTCGAACGATTTGTGCTGGCCCGCAAGTATACCCAGGTCCCGCTCCCTTCAAAGTGAAGTTTTGAGGCAACCTGACAGTTTTGTTGGTTGTTCCAGCCAAGCCAACACTAAGCTGAAAGGCACTAACTGCTTTGGAAAGGTCTTGTCCCCACGAACTGATAACACCGCCTTTGCAGCAATTGGCGATTTGCTGATTGTAAGGAGTTCCGGGAAGTAAATCAACTACTTGAGGAGTTTTCTTACAGCAGTGTGGGATGTTTTGTTTGAATTTCGAACAGTCTCCCTGATCTGTTGCTTGGCCTCCAACCATGCTCCATATTACTTCCTTTTTCACCCATGTCCAACCCATTGTCCACCCTGGCGCTTGTATGTGGCGGTATTGTTGGAAATTATACAATGTAACGACAGCCTATCGATTCATTTCAAGAGTCAGGACTTATTATAATCACATAGAACTGAGAAAACAAACTGAATTCAACTAATACTCACAACATAGCCGTCGCCTGTCCAGCTAATAATGTCCCATTTGATTGTGATATTTCCAGTGGGGTCAAGAGCATCATAGGCCTCTGTCCAAACAAACAACCATCTATTGTATCAGAAGAACACCAAAACAGAACATGAATTACTGATATGTTGGAAATCACATGTCACACAACATTCCCATTTTATTTGATCAAACCCAAGAGATCATTACTGGCTCAAAGAACAGGGTAAAACATATCATATATGGATCTTTAAATGCTGTAACTGAGGCATCCAACCAAGTTCAACACTTCATTGCAGTTCAAAGTAAAGAAAATCACAGCAAACCAAGTTCAACACTTCATTTTCTAGGGATCTTCCACAAGCAACTGAAGATAAATATACATATTGGGTATGTTTGCATCCAGTTTATTAATCGATTCCCAAATTGCATGATACTTTTTTTCAATTTAAGTGTTCCAAATTGTCTTTGCACAACTGTATTTTAACAACTTAAAAAGTCATCAATGCAAACAGCAAAATGTAGTAAACGACGCCGTATTTATACTCACAGACCTAAATAAGGAAATTCCACTTCCTTTGTTTATCAAATTTAAGAACTAATTTTTCCATATTCAACATGCAAACCCATCAAACACCATCCATGAAAAAATGAAACAAGAGAAGAACAAAAACAAGAAAGAAACCAAAAAAATGAGAAAAAGAAAAAGAAAAGAAACTTTACCAACCTGTTGGAGTAAAGGTGGTGCAAGAAAGCAGAAAAAGAAACAGAATGGCGAAAACGGCAAGATTTCTCATAATGGGTAGGAAAAGAAAACGCATTTCTTGGTTCTGATTATTTGAACTCGAGCTTGATGATGATCAGTGTGGTTTTCTTTCTTGGCTGGCTCAATATACAGCAGGAAGAAGAGAAAAAGCCAACCAATTCTATACAAATTGTGTCTTTTTAGGCTTATAAAGAACTTAGCCCAGTCCACTGTATTAATAATATTTGTCAAAAAACACGTCTTGCACAAAAATACCAGCAGAATTCTGTAAAAAACAAAACTCTTTAACTGGATTTATGTGTTTGGATTGGTCAAAATTATGTAATTAATTTATGACAGTTGTTTATTGTGATGTAGATAACGACAAACTAGTTCAGTAATGGAAAATGTTCATAGAGTTACAAATTCGCTTACGCCGTGGGGGTAATTGTATAATCCTAGGTTATGGTTTGTCTGTCATTTTCGAAAATACACTAGCGCTGTTATGTTAGCAGATAAGTGAAGCTACATAGCCTAGACGCTCATTTTTGGGCGCTTAGGAAAGCCATATAAATTTGTTTTATTAACCCTTTTGCGTGAAAAGGACAAGCTAGTGGAAGCATAAGTCCAACTGAATTATCATTATTTAAGATACAAATCAATAAACTATAATATTTACATTACTATCGTAAAAGAAATGCAAATTTTTTTTTTAACAATGTGGGAAAATTGTAGTTAGTTTTATCAATTTTTTACAACATAAAACTAGAATTTTAATTTTTAATGTTCAAAATCGATCGACCAATCAACAGCTTAAGAAACCTAGTTTATGATATTGATGTTACAAAACACCAAATTACACTGTAATAAAATTTTAGCCGCCATAATTTGTACAAATAATGATGACGGGGAATCACAATTATAAAATAGTTAATATTATTTCATACTTTCTTACCAGCATTAGAAGTATTTTAGAATTTAAACGGGTATAGCCCCATCAATAATTTGGTTTCCTCATTTAAAATTTACAATACTGTGGTCCTATGAACCGAGAACATTTTAGTTTTATAATTAAATTCAAGCAAAAAAATCAATATTTGTTAACCACGTTCTGAATTCTTTGATGAAAGGAAATTATCATATGATGTGATGGCGGGGGGTAAAGCCTATGCTATGAGGAAGGAAATTTTTTCTATGTCTGCATGTTGATATGCAGAGGGGCTCGTAATCTTCTCGATTTTTGACACCAAGGCTTCCAAGTTGACCACCTTTGTTCTCGGTTATGTCAATTCAGTTTCTTTCTAC
>CAOJBI010338031.1:0-12039 GCA_948277035.1 Euphorbia corollata
GTCCCTTTTTTGAAGTTTACCCTTTAAAGTATTACCTTTATCACTTAAAAATTTGAGACGTTCAATAAATAAAACAATGGTCCAAACAAATAATTTTGTAACACGTCACTCGTTTTGGATCATTTTAGGGTTAATTAATTACTTTCTATTTGTTAAAAATTCGTGATTTAGTACTTTTAGTCATTTAGGATTTTTTTTTATATTGAATGAATTTGAATAAGAATTTTGTGAAAATTGGGGATTAAGTTTTAGGCCCTGTTCTCTTGGACTACAATTCAATTAAGTTCAGTTCAGTTCAGTTAAGTTCAGTTCAGTTAAGTTCAGTTAAGTTAAGTCAAGTTAAGTTCAGTTCAGTTCAGTTAAGTTCAGTTCAGTTAAGTTCAGGTATGTATAGTTATAAATTTACACTGAAATAAGTTTAGTTCAGTTAAGTTCAGTTCAGTTCAGTTAAGTTCAGTTAAGTTCAGTTCAGTTCAGTTAAGTTAAGTTAAGTTCAGTTAAGTTTAGTTCAGTTCAGGTTTCAGAAGTTGAAAAGAACAAGGCCTTAGTGTTTTCATTTAGGTTAATTGATTCATGGTTGGTTGTTTATAATTTTTCAATTAGTTAATTATTAATTTCATTGTTAATTTAATCGTTGGTCACTTGGTTGTTTATAATTTTTCAATTAGTTAATTATTAGTTCATCTCACTCTTCTTTATCCCGATGATTTTAATTTGACTGAATTATCTTTAATCCATTCGACAAGAATTTCAAACATATGTTAAAGATGTGAGGAAAGATATGTGATTCACGGGTCTTGATGATTTGGGAAGTCTGGGAAAGAAAATGGTTGAAACTATAAAGCATAAAGTTTTCCCGTTGGTGTTTCGCTTGATTGAATTAGCCTTAGTGCTTCCAGTTACGACGACATCTGTTGAGCGAGTCTTCTCGGCGATGAATATAGTGAAGACAAAATTGAGCAATAAAATGGGAGATCCGTGCATGAATGACAGCTTGATTGTTTACATCGAGAAAGAAGTCTTTAATATTGTTGATGATGTAGCTATTTTCAACGCTTCCAGAATATGGATAATCGACGCTACCAATTGTCGCATTCTACTTCTTGATTGTATTTGGTACTATTATATCTATTGTTGAACATGTTATTTTATTAGATGCGGAAAAAAATTTAACTAAGTCGCTCCCCATTCACTAAATTCCTGGATCCGTCACTGTTAGCATGAATCTTTGAAAAAGGATTAATACTTGTCAAATTTAATTTCTTTTTTTTTATATTGCACTGCTAAATCATTATGTTTTTAACAACTTAAATAAATTTTCTTTTGAACATGACTTACCAAATTTTTTTATCAAACAAGCAACTATCAAATCTGATTTATATGTTAGGCGGTGGATAAAGTTTCTTTAACAATATCATGTTTTAAAGCTAAAATTAAATAAATAAAGTTTAAATATGTTATTGGGCATAAAAATGTCTGATTATTGAAATAAAAAATTATTTGCATAATTAAAACTAAAATTCAAGACAAACTAACCATAGAATTTGCCATAAATTAATGATACTTTTGATAATTATTAAATAAACAACACAAATTAATAACTACTTTTACGCTAAGCGGGTTTGGGCGTGTTAAAGCCAGACTTGATCGGTTTTTCATTAAAGTATCAACTCAAACCTAGCGCAACCCACATTTTAAAACTTTGGGTTCTGGCTGAGTTTAGACCGGAATTACTAGGTGATTTCCAAGTCTGATTCATGACCCCATACTAAATTTTCTTTTGAATTTTTTATGGACTAAATAAACATGAATTTTTTTTTATAATTGCATATAAAACATACATATAATTGCATTTTCTTGATTGAATTATTTAAAACATAATACAAATTATTCTATTTAAGTTTTAAAGTAAAATATATTAAAATATAAAAATCCAAAATAATTATTAAATTATAATATATAAATAATACATATTATATAAAATAATTATTCATCGGACCGGGTTTGGGCTGGGCATGGATATTTAACGATCCACTAAATTTCGAATTTTAACGGGCTCAGACTTTCTTTGAAAATGAATGTACAAACCCGACACATAAATACAGACTTGGTTGGGTTGGGCGGGTACCCAGCCATGAACAGGCCTGAGGGGAAATATAAGGCCCATGGGCCTAAAGGGAGACGCAGGCCAACAAAGAATGGTCTTCTTCTATCAGTAATGGTGAAGGACGAAGGTGAAAGGGGGCGAACATGGAGGAAGAAGAGGATCAAACCAGAAATTCAAGTGCTAAAAAAGTAGTTATACAAATCCCATCATACCAAGATGTAATTGATAGTTCACAGCCAAAATCTCAGTCGTTATTTAAACCATCTCAGACTTTCTCTCAAGCCTTCTCTTCAATTAAAAATTCTGAATTTTATACCCCTCCTCCTCCTCCCCGTCCGGCCGCCGGAACTCAATCCGTTTCGGTCTCGGACAGTGCAGCCCTGCCGCGGAACACCTCAAGGCAACTTCTACAATCTTCAATAAGAATTTTTTCTTTAATTTTTTTTTTCTGTGCCTGGTAATGCGCATAAACTGTTTGTTAAAGTGCTTGTCGTGCTTGTCCTTTGACTCCTTTCTAATTTATGAAACATGGCTTTGCACAGTGCACCTGCACCTTCTCAGTCGGCTGCTTTTGCTTCATCTTCGTCGCAAACTGCTCAAAGTCGCAATGCAATCCTTGTTAGCCACAGGCAGGTAGGTAAAGTGGGGATCTTTTTTATTTTGGAAGCATGAAATCATCAAAAGTAACGCAATCATCCCTCATTTTTCTTCATTTATTGTAATTTGGTACTTTTGCAGAAGGGAAACCCATTGCTCAAACATATCAGAAATGTAAAATGGGTTTTTGCAGACGTGGTTTGTGACTACCTGCTGGGCCAGAACTCTTGTGCTCTTTATCTAAGGTATATTCACTTTATTTTTTCAGCTATATATCGTTTCAGATTGTTCCTTTCAAATGATGAACTGATAATGCTAAGCAACAAAAAGTTGCCGTCTTGAACGTAATTTATTTTGTAGCATGCAGTTGATACTTATTTTTAACTGAACTGAAATCAACTGTGAGACATTATGCTAACTTTTGTACATCTATCATTTCATGAAGTCTTAGATATCATCTTCTGCATCCTGACTACCTGTATTACCGAATAAGGGAACTGCAAAAGAACTTCAAGCTTCGGGTTGTTTTATGCCATGTTGATGTTGTAAGCTTCTTCCTGTCTGACTGATGAACTTTGTGCGTATTCCTTAGCATTTGTTTCAAAGGCCATGCTTCATGACCATTACATTGGCTAATCTGTACTAGATAAAGTAATGGTGCTGCCTTTATGAGATAAGCAACATGATATTGATAGTTTCCATTGGTTTCAGGAGGATGTGGTTAAGCCGTTACTTGAAGTCACTAAAACTGCTCTGCTTCATGATTGTACGTTGTTGTGTGCTTGGAGGTAAGCCGCGTATTTTCCTCCCCCTTCAAGTGAGAAATATTTGCTAAAGAACGGATATCTAAATGGAATCTGAAAATTCATTAATATTATTAGTTACAATGGCATTTTCATTATTGTCATTTAAGATCTTCCAGCCTTCTAGTTTTACATTTTGGAACATGTCAGTATTAATACTTGACGAACTTGTTTTATTTGCTTGTAGTTTGGAGGAATGTGGTCGGTACTTGGAGACTATTAAAATGTACGAGAACAAACCTGCAGACCTTATTCAGGGCCAAATGGACACAGATTACTTATCACGGGTACTTGATTACCATTATCAATTAAAGTTTCTGTTTAAATTTTATGCATTTAGTCGATCTAGAATCTGGGAAGATTCTGTTTTCCTTTTTCCTTTTCCTTTGCTCGTCTTCTTTATGAAGAGATTGAAGTCTTGAACTGAAACTGCATTTGTTTCGTATATAGCTGACACATGCTCTTACAACGGTTCGCCATGTTAACAAAACTGATGTGGTCACCCTTGGGTCTACCTTTGGGGTAAAGTTCTCTATCCCTGAATGTTAAGTTCTCGAGTAAAAAAATTGATTTACGTTTCTCCGAAATGATAGTTTTTTCTCTGCAGTCTTTTTCGAATATAATGGATGCATCCATGGAAGATCTAGCTCGCTGCCCTGGAATAGGAGAGCGCAAGGTGCTTGATTATTACTTTTGTTATAAGTTATAAGACCTTGAAATTCGTGTTCTTGAATTGATATCGGTTTTTTGGGAGCAATAGTGATTGTATCTTACATCTAATATTTTCAGTTGTTAATTTAGATAGTGTGCGTATTCATTTATTTGGTTTCTGTAGGTTAAACGCTTGTATGACACTTTTCACGAACCATTCAAGCGTGTAGTAGCAAGTCACCCTGTGGTTCCAGAATCATCACAGAAAGATACTGAACCTTCATCTACAAATGAAGTTGTTGAAGGAGACAAGGAACAAGAACGAAGCAAGCGCATGAAGAAAAAACCTGAAGTAACTGTCAAATCGGCCCTTTCTGTAGCATTCTCGAAGTATGCTAATAAATTTGATAAAAAGACTGATAAATCACAGGGTGAGAAGGGCACAGAAACAAGCAATAGCACCAAATCTGAAGCTGATGGTGGTAATTCTGGTGAAGGGACTGCACAATAACTCTCTTTCAAAAATGTCAATTTCAACCTTCAATTTGCAGTGTCACCATCATCGGAAAGACAGTCTTCATATCGGATTGTAAATTCTTTCATGTATTAGCTGTTTTTGAAACTGTAATTTTTTACCTTCATTGTAGATATGTAAACTTGAAGTTTTATGAAATGGTCTATTATCATCTTCCATTTAAACTCAGGTATCTTGACAGATATGATGAATCAGCAGTTGTTTCGGAGTTTACCAGCAAACCAGTTTTCTTAAATTACAATTTTGATAAATAAAATATCTGCTGGTGATGTGATTTTTGTTTAGATATGCAGCAAACTGATCTAGGAAGCCAGTTGCAGCATTGCGATGTTGATTGTATTATTCGATTGTCTTTTATCAATCGCCAAAGCAGTGGGTCGTTGCTAATCAAGCATTGACATTTGACAGAAAAGTTCACATCTTTTTATTCATCAATCTGATATATTAGAGTTGTACAAGCCCTCAAATGTTCCTAACACCTAGAGTTAATTGCACCATTCCGACATGATGATATGGGAGTGGTTCTTCATCAAGGGGATTAGAGACTGAACCACATCTGTCATCAATGGCCGGTAATCAGCTTCTGGTTGTATGCACATTGCTGCAATAGCTGCAACCTGCATGTAGAAAGTCCATGTTTTTAAAGGAAATTGGTTCGAATTTCGTTGAAGACACATATCAAATTGCTAAAAGTACATAATTGAGGCGCTACCTGAATTAAATCTTTCTTCAAGTAATGGCCTTTTAGAGCCGGATCGACCATTTCGACCACTTCTTCTCTGTTAGTTAACCTTGGAAGAGCCTGCAAATTTGTACAAATGAGTTGTTCACAGTATAGTAGAAATTACTGAAATTATCAAAACAATGGATAAAGTTCACTAACCCAAGAGACAAGGACTTGTTTTCCAGGGGATCGCTTTGTGTCAATCGGTATCTGGCCAGTTAAGAGCTGTAAAAGGACTACACCATAGCTGTACACATCTGATTTAGTTGTTAGCTTACCTGTCGAAGCATACCTAATAGGAAACCGACATTCTCGTAAAGATTAAGATAATTCGCTTCAATATAAGTTAATCTTTACAGGAAACTTATTATGAAGTGACAGTTCATTAAATTGCCAACTACAAAGAAAATGCTAATAAATAAGATTGCTACCAGCGTGGAAAATGGTATTTGAGGCTCCATTAAAAAATGAAATCCTGCCTAATAGAAATGAAGGAAATATGATAGAAGTCATCGAACACTCACTCTGGAGCCACATAACCAGTGGTCCCAACCACACGAGCCAAAGCCTGACCATAGATCTTGTCCGAACCCATCTTAGCGAACCCGAAATCTGAAACTTTAGCACGGAAGTTTCGGTCGAGTAAAATGTTGCTGCACTTAAGGTCTCGGTGAATAACCGTAGGGACTGCCAATTCATGTAGAAACTCCATGGCCCTAGCACAATCAAGGGCTATCTGCAACCGAGTCCCCCAATCCAATGGCTGGTGTTGCTTGTTATGCAGATGATTTTGAAGAGTGCCATTAGGCATGAATTCGAATATCAGAAGCCTGTGATGTTGATCAGCACAATAGCCAAGTAGTTCAACCAAGTAAGGTGAATGCAATCTGCTTAGCAAGTCTACCTGCACAATATAACTTGATCCAAATAATGTTTGACCATTAAAAAGCTCAAAAATTTATCCAAATTTTGAGTACCTAAAGTTGTTGACTTTAAAACCCTAAACAAGTAACTGGATTCAAATCCACAAAAAGGAACAAATGGGGATGCTAATAAGAACAGAAATAAGATAATAAATGAAGTGACTTGCCTCTACCCTAAAGGCACGTTCACGTGGCTTTCCTTCTCTGCTCAATTTTTTAACGGCAGCTGTTGTTCCATCTGCAAGTAAACCTCTATACACTATTCCATAGCTTCCATTTCCAATCACATTTGCTTTACTGAATGTATCTGTCGCTAATTCAAGCTCTCTATATGTGAAAACTTGGGCCCCTTTGAGTTTTATTGGAGATTTAGTTGTCAAATTGCTTCCATATAGGCACCCTCCTTTTCCATCTGTCACATATTATCAAGATTCATACTTGGCAACCATTTTAAAATCGGAATATGAAATAAACAAAAGGGTTTGTTTAAAAACCATGGATTTTATCCAAAACATGATTAACTTAGTGGTTGATTTACCTGGGCTACAAGTGACATTAATGTTGGTATGGGAAATGAACCTACAAGTGGAAGTAGCGTTGTTTCTGCCATTGTCTTTCAAAAAGCTTAAATCTTTAGCAGATTTGAGTCTTCTGAGCATCAGAATTAGTAGAAAGATTGCAATGAGAACAATGAAAGAAGTAGCTGAAATGATTATAATGATAACGGAAGCAGAAGAAAGAGTGGTGGGATGCTGATGGCTGATATTGTGATTTTGTTTAAGGACATGGCTAGCAGGTGCTTCTGCTACTGTAGCAGAAGTTTCCATGAGCACAAACAGCAACAACAAAGAAGAAACCAGAAAACGAGAGAAAATATGCAAAGTTTGTATCTTTAAAAGGTACACTTGGGTTTCTTCCCGAGGAGATATTTATTTGGCCTCATCCTAACCCCTAACTATTTTGAAATGACTAAACTCAGTTTAGCATTAATTTATGCCCGAAAAATATTTTTTGAAGTACTTTTAAGGGAGAAAAGTAAGAGATATATAGGATGTGAAGAAATGAGAAAAAATTTATTTTCGGGAGATGTATTAAATCTTAACCATTCAAAATAAAATAAAAGGGTAGGATATACTCAAATTCACTCTAAATTTGAATTTTAACTTTAGAGAATATTGATGCAATTTATGACTACATGGAACTAGACTAAACTTTTGAGAGATCTGTCTCATTTAGTCGGTTATTTAATTTAGATTGTAAGCTACACTTATTTTAATCACATTAGCTCTATCCATAAGTCATTGAATTTCCAATATGTCCTACCACTTTAATTAAACAATTTCAAAACTTAATCTTGCATAGCATGAAAAATAGTTAAGACGACGTCCAATTTGCGGCATCTGAATTTTGCGAATCTGAAGTATGCGAGATTATCATGTTCTATTATGCTCTATCACCATTATGTGTGTCACAATAACCAACAATATCATCCATTATAAGTACAATTGTGCTTGAAATTTAATGGATAAGTGCCTAATAAATGAGTGATGTTTGTGGTTGAATCACTAAATTTCTCACTCATCTCTCTCTTGAATAATGAAGTTAACTTTTGGGTACTTCATTCCTCCCATCTTTTGTTTTATCTAAGGGGAAGTCACTATCAATGCACAAAAAGAAATAATCTTTGCAATATTTTTCACATATTTACACTCGTCCATATCATTAGCCTATAATTTCATGGACTTTTTAGTTTATTTGTTTACAAGCTACTTTTTATATATAAGCATTAAATATAGAATGTGACGTTCATAATAAAGTTAGTAATTGAGGGCATTTGAAATTTTTGCGAAGTTAACAGTAATATATCAATAACATGAGAACAGTTTATTACTTGGCCAACTTTCAAAAGCTATAAGCTACTTAAAAGTAAGTTACAAAATCAGTTTATAATAGAAAAAACACCTCACTAGCCAACTCATAAGTTAAGGATCTATAAACTGAGTTGACGAGCTCCTAATTTGATAATTTCATCATGTCAATTTTATGGAACTAATTATGAGGGATTTGTGGACTAAACAAATAAATTTTCTATTAGTCTCAATTCTTAGATAAAATGGCATTCACAAATATAATATAGACCAAATGAGCTATACCATAGAACCAAAAAAGTCCTTTCGCTTTCTAAAGAGGGGTGACCCAGTGAGTGAGCCCAATGACCAACTCAGCAAAAGAATAAATCACTATCTGCCAGAGCGGCATTGTTTTCTTTACCATTTGTCCCTCTCTTTAAAGGACCTGCAAAATTATTATCTGCAAGTCACAAGGGTCTTGCCACTTTCTCTATTTTGTACCAACATCAACCTACCAAGATATTCAATTCAAGCTAGGCCAACTACAATGAAATCAAACTCTTCACTAAAGAATCTGTCAAAGTTCGTATAACACACAAATATTTCGAACCGAATTTGAAATTATGCAATATGAAATACGAATTGACAAAGATATACACAAATCTCAGGCCTTCACAATCTAATGAACTGGCCTTCACAATCTAATGAACTTTGTAGCAGTAAATGGCTCCTAGAATAATAATCAATCTACATGCTAATGTTTAAGGAAATAACCAAAACTTATCAATTCTACTTCTGTAGAATGACATCAATGCGTGGTACAACATTTTCTTTATGCCTCATAATAAAAGGTAGCTCAGTTGTATAAGAAAAGAACAGAGTGGACTGGAGGCAGTGCATACTTTACCAATTTCTACTCAAGGATTAAACTAATATAGTTTCGTCAATCATCTGGGAAACCAAGAAACCTATTTATAAGTTTTGCGACTGGTGCGGCATCACCAGCAGGGTAGGGACGAAGAGACTCCAAATCCATATCTGCAATAGTACTGAGAAGTGTTTGAGGCGAAGCGCAATATAAGTGCTTCCTCTCTGCTAGCTCTTCGGCAAGTTCAGTCTGATGATTGTCCATTAAATCTTCATTTACCACTACAATAAGAGGTTTATGGAGTCGTAGAGTCTCAAATATGCTCCCTGACCCTGTACAATGATCTTAACCAGTTAATCCCTGTTTCAAAATTCAAATGTAGCTGGACAAAGGAAGACCTCCTCTAGCTAATAGCTTTTTTGTAAAATGCAAGTGAAAGTAAACATTTTTCTCTTTCTTCCACGAAAATCCCAAAAGCTATAGTGTGATGCCTATGCCAGACATATTGCTTTAGGAATGTGTCGATTTAACCGTCTTTTGGAAGGGGAATTCGTTTGAGATGATAGGCAAGCGAATCTATACCCCCACGCCTTTATTATTGGGAAAAAACTTAGTGAATGAGAAGTACATAAAAGGGGGAATTGGGGATGATAGACAAAAAGTTCAGTCTGGCAGTCTGCCACGTCGAGAAGATTTTTCGAACAATTTCACGTTGTAAGGGAAGTACTGAGTCTGAATCTCAAATAAATAGTGTGTATGAAGATAGCAGCACTAAAATATATAACAATACCCTAAATCTACCAAATCCGAGAATAAACATAAGAAAATATAGCTTACCAGCATGACTAATGACAAGAGATGCTGCTCTCAGATGGTCTGCTATGCTTGATGAAAAAGTGAAGTAATCCACAGCAACCAATCCATCTTCTCCTTCAGACTGCATTTAATAGGAAATTGTGAGAAATATAGAAGACATGTAAATCTGATGATTAAAGTTCCGCGGAATAAAGCAATCTTCCAAAATGGGTAAGACATGCTTTGCTTGAGCAATAATGCTGTTGAAAACTTGAAGTCCAATTCTAGATGATGAATTAAATCAGTTAACAGGACAAGTACGTTAAAAAGTGACTCATAATTGACCAAATCCCAGTCCACAGCTCCTTCAACATTGGGGAATGAAAGAGTAATACATTTCTAAGGTAATTAAATCAATTAATACAGTATGTAAAGAATATCAGTAGTAATAGACAAAATCTCAGTTCTACAACAGCTCGGCATAGTATAATATGGACCTTAAAATTTACCTTACTGCAATCTAATTATCTCCTGCATAATTTGGCCCGTTAATGCATCATACGTATAGAGAACACTAATATTTGACAAAATGCCAGTCCTACATCACCTCAGAACACAATAAAAAAAGGTCCCCGTAAACAACATTAGAGGCAACCGTCGACCACTCATTAACATTTTGAGGATTACTTTTTGTTTTCAAATTTCAATAAGCAACTTTGTTATCACATATGAATATATGAGTAATTTACCTTCAAATCAATTCCAAGATCTTTAGACAAATAAAATTACACAATGTAGGCAGTAGTTTTCCAACATCCTACTCATAACTCGAGTTCTTCTCGAGTCTCAAGTTCAACACGCATGTAACTGAACAACAGTCTATTACTTTTCTGCTTCTGCATGAGCTATATGCTTATCACGTACAATCTAGATATGCAGGCATGCTAATTTCAGATTGAAGCGGCTTTGCCTAATACAAGAGGGAGGGATCAGATCCAAATACAAACTCCATAAATTCCACTTAAAGTTAGAATGTTATGTACAATACTGAGTTATTCATACTGGCTGCATACTAAATCCTAATAAAGCTTTAGCATATTACATAACTAATAACTGACAGAGTGACAGCCTTTTGATCCATAGGAAAAACAAAAGTTTCATAAACTAAAGATACAAGTTCAAATTACATAAGAAAGCCCTAAATTTGTATTTTCTCTACAACCATTTCAACTTAAATAACATAATAACTTCAAACAAACGTTTAGATTCCAAAAGTACTCTTTGATACTAAAGCAAAAGTAAAAGCTAACAATTTGCTTAAAAAAGCTCAAAAATGGATTGTTATTAAAAAAAAAAACTTAAAAACCCTAGAAAAAAGAGACAAAACTCAAGTTAAAAATCTGAAGAAGAGAAAAGACCTTGGAAGGAGTGTAGGATCCTCGACCGATTTGAATAAGAAGGTGAGTATATCCTCTTCTAAACAATTCCTCCTTAACTTCCTTTGTATCCACAGCTTTCACAAGAGCATCGAACAAAGTTGTTCCTACCGTCACAAATACAATTTTCCTCCCCTTTTGATCAATACTATCCTCATTACTTCCCATATTTAAAAATCAAAGCTTGTTCAAAGTTTCAAACTGCCCCCAATTGAGCTCTCTACGCATCAGAAAATCAGACATAAATTCACATTGAGATTAGAAATCAAGCAACAATCTATAACTATACAGCAATAAAAAGAGTTTAATCAAACATTATAAGAATTACTCCTATTCAAGGCAGCTGATTAGAATTTAATCAAACATTATCTCTATCCAATAGATAAAATACTAAATAGAAATTTCAATATGCATTTGAGTTAAAGGAGATGTGAATTTGAATCCATCAATTGGATATTAGAACCTCGTTTCATTTCTAACAAAAAACTTCTTTAATCAACGACCCAATCTAGAGCTAAGAATTGAGAAGCAAATGGAAGAATTAAGAAAAGAGTTGGAAATGTCTCTGTCAATGAAGACTGAGAATGGTTTGGTTTAATGCCATCAACGAATTGGTATGATGCAATCCACCCTCTGTCGTTCCTCTAAGCTTATCTCGGAATGAAACCAAAATTATGGATTTGAACATTAAATTGAAAAAACTTACTTAATTTAAGTGAAGAACGACGATAAGAGGAATCCGAGCAGCGT
>CAOJBI010338583.1:0-10388 GCA_948277035.1 Euphorbia corollata
CGAGTTTTGACGAGTTTAAGTCGAGAGTTTCCGTGGGAAACTTGACTTATATCGATTCTCTAAGAGATTTGGTCGAGTATTTTTGAATCCGGCAGAGTTTTGATGCGTTTCGGAGCGAAAACTGACGAGTTTTGCTCTGGGGAAAACAGGGGGCCGAAATTCTCGTCCTAAGGATGGGGGGTGCACCTCCTTATATAGGAGGAGGTAATTGGCCGCGGGGCCAATTACATAGGTAATTAGCCGCGCGGCCAATTACCTAGGGGGCAACCCTAGGGTAGCCTCCCGGAAAAAGGGGGGGCTACCCTATAGGTAATTGGTCGCGCGGCCAATTACCTACGTGGGCCATTATCCCCCTTTTCAAGGGATATTTAGGGTTTAGGCGGGGCCTGGTTCGACTGGGTTTTGAATTTCTCGGAGTTTCCGGTCCGTTTTGTGAAATCGGACGTGATTTTTAGGGTTTTTCGGATTTTCGATTGGCGGATAAATACGACAATTCGGTTCGCGTGGCTCTTGTCACTCCCGTGATGCGTACTCGGTTAACTTCCTCATCGGGCCGAGCAGACCGTGCTAACAAGTGGGTCGGTGTTGAAGGAGGCCGGAGGTTTTGTCGACGACACCATCGACCTGGAAGAGCTACTAAGGCCCAATCCTCCCTTGCCAAAGATGGGCCGAGCTGACAAGGGTAAGGACCCTGTAGCGATGGTCAATATTGAAGATGACCTTGCTCCGCAAGATGAGCAGGCGACGCAAGTTGGGCGAAAGAGGCCCAATCAACACGAAAGGAGCTCTCCTACGAAGAGGTCGAGGGTAGAAGAGCCTGCCAAGGAAGTGGCCGAGGCTAGACCGGTGTCTCCTCTGCGAGTGAAGTTTATTTTCCCATTTCTTTTTAATATACTTCCTATTGACTGCTATGCTTATAGTGGATTGTTTTTTTGTAGCAATGGGAGGCCGAGTTTGGAAGTGATGTGAGGCTAGATGATGACCGAATAGTCAATCATTTCGTAGATCTGACACATCTCCCTTCCGAAGTGGCAGTTCTAAACAGGAAGAATGCTAAGAAAATAGTATCTCGGCACCTTGCTCACCTTCTTCAGGTATGTATTTATAATATTTTTACCATGGAGTCTCGGTCCGGTTGCTGACATTTTTATGACTTCGCAGTGTTTCTCCCACTTCGTCTTCCTAGACGAGGCCTTAAAGCTGCGGGGGAAGAAAATCGCTAGCCTTCGCCGAGAGAAGAAAAATCTCCTAGAAGATAATAAAGGCCTGACCGAGGCCGCTCTAAAGGCGAGGGAAGAAGCCGAGCTGCTCTATCGTCAGCGAGAGGATATCAAAGAAACATACGATAACCTGGCGAAGAGTCACGCTGACCTGGCTGCCGCCCTCAAGAAGGAGCGGGACGAGTTCCAGGCCTCCTTTCAGAGGTAGAAGGATGAGGTGGAGGCAGAGCTAGTGGCACTCTAGGCTGAAAAAGCAAAGACAGCCGAGGTACTTGAAGAGCTTCAAGCCTAGGTGAAAACCCGGGACGAGAAGTTGGATAGCGCCGAGTTTGAATTATCAAAAGCTCGGCGGGTAGTGAAGGTGGTTCAAGAGAAATACCGAGCTTTGAAGCACCACTTCCAGAAGGAGAACCTGACCTTGGGCGAACCCTGGAATCGGTATCGCATGAAATTCCGGACCAACCTACTTGAGAAGGCCCTGAGCATGTTCCCTACTGCGGACCTCGACCCACTAGTCCTGCTACCCGAGCCTGGTTTGGATGATCCCATAAAACTGTGGGTAGAAGACGCGAGGCTCTTTGGCAGGGCTAATATGGAGGAAAACATTGAGGAAGGGGCGGCGGAGGAGCAGGAGCAGGAGCAGGGGCAAGAGGAGGATGAGAGAGCGTCGTACCATTCCTGGGCCACCTTGAAGCTTTCAGAGCTAGGCGAGACCGAGGACGATGCTTCATCTTGTCCTTAGATTTTGTCATTTTTGTAATTTTATTATTATTATTATTATTATTATTATTATTATCTTTTTCTTCTTTTTTTTTTATTTTTGCAATTTTATTTTTACCATGTATATGGATGTACCAATCATGATGTTGTGAAACAGCTTCACCGGTTTTGTACCAAGATAGACCTCTAACGAAGCCTGGATGTTGTGGAGTCGCCACTTAATTAAATTTTTACATGTCAATTAAGAAAACCCTAAAAAGTGTAACCAGAGATGGGCTCGGGGAACATGTCATGATTTATGTTTTGGACTATATGTAATGCAGGTGAAAAAGGCTTTTTGGTTATTTGACTTGAAACCCGTAATTAATTATAGATTGGCCTACATATCCCATGTTGAATAGGGAAATCAAAGTCAATGTAGTTCGGAAAAATGCCTATTGAAAGGCGAAAGATGCTTTATGCATGAATGCTATTTTAGCTGAGTTGGGTTTATTTTACCAAAATTAGTTTATAGACTTTAAGTCTGAATGTTTCTTTCGAAGGCTTATGAATGAACCTAAATTCATTGAAATTGAGCGACTTTATGTCGAAAGATTGATTGATCGGGATGCTTCTTTTGAAGACTTGCGAATGTACCTAAATCCATATTAGGGTTTAATTGAAGTTGAAGTGACTTTATGTCGAAAGTTGATTAATCGTTGGTTTACCTAAATTCATTTTAGGGTTTAATTGAAGTGGAACGACTTTATGTCGTAAATTGGTTAATTGTGAGTTTACCTAAATTCATTTTAGGATTTAATTGAGGTGGAAGCGACTTTATGTCGAAAATTGATTAATTGTTGGTTTACCTAAATCCGTTTTAGGGTTTAGTTGAAGTTGGATGGCTTTATGCCGAAAGATTGATTATTTAATTACAATTTAGGATTTCCTTAATTGACCATTTTTTGTTAAAAGAATGTTCATTTTTAGAACATAGATGAAATGAATATGATGAAAGGAGTAGAGAATTATACCTTGTTTGCCTTTGTACCACTCCTCAAATCCAGATTAATATTTTAGTTTAAGTTAAAATTTAATCAGGCAGCACTTCGAATGTAATTCAAAATCAAAGACTTGGGTTGGCAGACAGAAAGCTTCAAAAAGATCGAATAAGGACTTAGAGAAGAAGACTGTTACTCCGAACAGTTTGGGACCCTGAACAATGAAGAAGAGGGTTGCATTTATAGGAAAATATTTGGGCAAAATCGGAATTTTCCGGCGACTGGTCACCGGAAATGGTGACCAGTCGCCGTTTCAGGCGATCAGCCACCGTCGGTGCCGCCCAAAGCGGCGGTCTCCGGCGACCGATCGACGGAGATGGTGACTGGCCGCGCGACATCGATCGGTGCGATTTTTCGTGTTTTCACGATTTTCGGGAGTTCTAGACCTCCAAAAAAGATTCCTAGACCACTTCCGCGATCCTCGTTCCGTTACGGACGTTTTGAGTGTATATTGGCAAACTTCCGGAGACTTTTACCTGAGCTGCTTTGCGTGAATCGGGTTTTAGCTTGCTGCGTTTGAACTGTTCAGAATTTTTGCGAAAAAGTAGAGTTTTTCAAGTCGAAATGGCCCAACGGTCAAAGCTAAATGCTAAAGCATCTAACCCCACCCTATCGAAGCCTAATTCGGCCGTTTAGGCCTTTAATTTTGCATCTTAATTATTTTAAGGACTGAATTTTCGATCCGAAAAATCGAGTATTCACACTCTGCCTTTGTCTCGCTGATTGAGCCAAAAAAATTTGAAGAAGCTGAGTGTGATGAAGATTGGATAATTGTTATGCAGGAGGAATTAGATGAATTTGCAATGAATCATGTATGAGATCTTGTTCCAAAGCCTCCTCAAAAGTCAATCATTGGAACTAAATGGGTGTTTAAGAACAAAAGGGATGAAAATGGTGTCATTGTTCGAAACAAAGCTCGACTAGTAGCATAAGGATATAATCAGCAAGAAGGCATAGAGTATGAAGAAACTTTTGCTCCACTTGCAAGACTTGAAGCTATAAGAATTTTATGTGTCTTTGCATCTTATATGAATTTCAAATTATTTCAAATGGATGTAAAAAGTGCATTTTTGAATGGAGATATCAAAGAAGAAGTATATGTGAGACAGCCACCAGGTTTTGAAGATCCAAAGTTTCCGGAGCATGTTTACAAACTAAGGAAAGCACTGTATGGACTTAAACAAGCACCAAAAGCTTGGTATGAAAGGCTGACTAACTTTCTTCTTAGTAAAGGATATGTCAGAGGGAAGGTTGATACAACTCTTTTCATTAAGCGGAAGAAAGAAGATATCATTCTAGTTCAATTATACGTGGATGATATAATTTTTGGATCAACTGATGAAAGGCTATGTGAAGAATTTAGCAAGCAAATGAAAAGTGAATTCCAAATGTCTCTTATGGGATAATTGAATTTCTTTCTTGGTCTTCAAATTAAGCAAAGCAAGAATGAAATTTTTATCAACCAATCAAAATATGCCAAAGATGTACTCAAGAAATATGACATGGTCAATGCCAAAAGTATTTCAACTCCAATGGGAACTGATACTATTCTAAGCAAAGATGAAGATGGAAAGTCAGTGGATCAAAAGCTATATAAAGGGATGATAGATTCTCTGCTCTACCTAACAGCGAGTAGACCTGATATTCAATACGATGTATGTTATTATGCAAGATATCAAACTGATCCAAGAGAATCTCATCTCACAGCAGTGAAGAGAATTTTTTGCTATCTTAATAGCTCAGTGGATGCAGGACTGTGGTATCCTAGTAATGATAATTTTACATCAAAAGGATATACTGACGCTGACTATGGAAGAGATAAATTGGAAAGAAAAAGCACCACTGGGGGATGTCACTTTCTTGGAGACTGTCTTGTGTCTTGGTATAGAAAGAAACAAACATCAGTAGCACTTTGTACAGCGGAAGCTGAGTATATGGCAGCAGGAAGCTGTGTGGCTCATCTTCTATGGATAAAACAACAATTGGAGGATTATGGAATAAAGTCAAGTTGCTTAGAAGTATTGTGCGACAATAAAAGCGCAATTGATTTATCCAAAAATCCAATTCAGTTTAGCAGAATGAAGCATGTCAGCATCATGCATCACTTTATCAGAGATCGTGTTCTTAAAGAAGATGTAAAGCTTGTGTATATTCCTTCAAAAGAACAGCGGGCAGATATATTCACAAAGTCACTGTCAAAAGATCATTTCAACTCTCTAAGACAGCTGATAGGTATGGCTAATCCATCAGAGAGATAAGTCAGCACGCTTATTTTATGCTACGTCGTTTTCATGCAAAGGGAGGCAATTCTTTTTGAAATTCAAATTTTTCAAGTCAAAAGATGTTTCGCATAACGGAAGTAGAACGGTGAGTTTAATTAAGTCGGTTATTATTTTATATCTTAACCGTCCACTATCTACATCATTTCCATAGATTGCGCCACGTCTCTAAAACCGTTCCTCTCTCCCTATTTAAAGAAAAAGTAAGAAAGAGAAATTCATCTTTACCCAAACTCTTTGTTGCGATTTCTCTCTCTCAAAACCCTTAAAAAAATCTTCTCTAATGGCTTCAGCAAGCTCTTCTGTTCCAAAATCAACCAATGTTACTTCTGAACTAAAACCAAATAATGCAGAATTATAAGAAGATGGAACTATTTTAATAACTAAAAACGCGAAGAAGGTAGTTCCCTTGAGTGGAGGTCAGATGGAACTAGCTTTGTTAGAGAAAGGAGATGTTCTGCGACCAACAGCATGGTGTTTTAATAGTGTTAGAGAGGTTCTGATCCAATATTCGATAAAGACTAATGAATTAGTCAAGCACTCTCATATCGCGGAGATTCTAAAGTTCACTACCTCAGAGGTTTCTTTAACCTAGATTTTCCTGTAGTCCGTGAAGTGATGGATATATTCTACAGAAATATGTATATTGTAGACGACCTTCCTGATATGATTTATACCCATGTCAAGAAGGTTCTTATGGTAATTACCCCCAACTTGATAGCAGACATTTGTAGAATGAAGTTAAAGAGGACTGAGCTGAGGAAAGTATCAGATGCTGATTCAATCTTTATTCCTAAAGATTTTGAACTGCCAACAGGATATGAAGGAGGAGAGATTACTGCATCAGCACTGAGTTACAAAGGCAAATGTGCCCACTGGTTACTAATCAAGTGTTTGAGGCCCAAAGTGGGAAGTCCTAGAAGCTGCAGCAAGCTGGAAAGGTGCATAATTTATCATATGCTAGAAAGGAAGCAGCTGAACTGGCCTATCTTGATTCTCAATCATACGCTGGATGTGAAGAATCAAGTTCACTATGGAATGTTAGTGTCAGCCATCTTCCGGGCTTTTGATTTTGATGTGTGTGAAGGAGCAGATGAGTCCAATCTGGTTAAAGTCAATCGCCTTAGAGAGAAGGATATGCAGAAGCTGACTCATGATAAGGAGCTGAGTCTTGCTCCATCAAAGGCAGCAAAAGCTGAGACAGTAGGAAAGAAGAAGAAGAGACCTGCTGCTCAAGGAACGATCAAGCCAATTTCAATTTCTCCTGAAGATATGGACTTAGATTTTGAGAAGGAGACTGGAATTGACTTTATTATGTTCTACGATATCTATAAGTAGTAAGAAGAAATCCTTCAGCATAAGGATTCTCCTCTCAAAGAAAAAGAAGAAAAAGAAGAAGGAAAGCTTGAGAAGCAGCTGGTGAAGAGAAATGGTAAAGACAAAGTAGAAGCTGTTGAGGCTAAGAAAGTAGGAAAGAAGGCAGTGGCTATTGAGGAGAAGAAGAAGAAAGATCCTCCAAAGAGAATGCAGTTTAAAAAGCAATGTGGAGTCGAAATTGAGAAAAAGAATGAAGAAGAGTTGCATGCTGCTAAGAATGAAGAAGAGCAGCCTGCTCAGAAAGAAGAGAAACTGCTTGAAGAAATTTAACCGGAAGAGTTGACTGAGGAGATTGATGAAGAACTTAAGGAAGATATTGAAGCAGCTCTTAAAAGGATGAAAAGGACAGTATCCACTGTGAGCATTCCTTCTATGAGTTCATTAGAAGGAATCTCAGTTCGAGAGGAAGCAGCAGCGAAGAAAATTGACAAGTTAGCAGGAATATCTAAGGACATGGAAATTGATGAATTTGTTGCCAATGATTCCGAAATGGCAGAGGCCATGAAAGTAGTTGAAGGAATTGCCAAGGAAGCTGAAGAAGCTGAGGCCACTGAACGAGGAGATCAACCAACTCTGCCAATGGGCGCTGGAGAACTGAGGCAATAGGAAGAAGACAGAACAAATCTCACATCAACTGTCCTTCAACCTGCTGTTGAAGAGGTTTTAGTCCAACAGGTACACACAGTTTCTACCCCTTCTCCCTCCGTTTCTAAAACCATTTCCTTCAATCCTCTCCAAGATGGAGATCCTTCTGACACAGCCACATCTAAACCTTCCTCACCTAAATCCTCTCATTCACCTAAACCTTCTCCACCTAAATCCACTCAAACACATAAACCTACCTCTCCTAAATCCACTTCAACATCTACTTCTCCCTCTTAACCAAGAACCTACCATTTCTTCATCACCAATATACTTAGCTTTTGAACTGTGTGAACCTAGTGGTTCTAAGGGCAATGAGAACTACGCTCCGCCACCTCAATATGGGAACTACGCCCATTCTGACCAAAGAGTAGAAAATTACGTTCTGCCTGGTCATGTTAGACGAATTGGGTACTCTACACCCTCTTCATCTAAGGCAACTGAGACAGTGGATGAAAATCCTGTTGTCACAGGAATAATGAAGCAAATGTTGAGACAAGTGGCTAAGATGTTTAATAGTCATCTCTCAACAGATGCAGAGTTAGATGCCGCTATAACTATGACTATTGTCTTAGATGAAATGACGGCAAAACCAACCACAGTGCCTACTGAACCAAGCCAACCTGCAGCACCCTCTGTCCCTCAAGAGTCTATGTTCTTTGAGGAATTCTCTCATATCAGGGGAGAACTTCATGAAATGAAGATGGAACTAGATAGATTAAAGGTGTTTGGAATTCTCAACAACATGGCCACTGTGCAGAAGAGTGTGCTTGACTCCACCAGCAGGATGATGGAAATAGCATCTAGTGCTCCTTCCTCCTCTAAACTTGCAAAAGATTTGATGCCTATTTGTGACAAAATTAATGCAAGTATCAAGGATTTTGAAGAAAAAGATGAGGAAGTATGAGATACTATGATGAGCTATGGGCTGGAGTAAGCAAGAATGTACATCAGCCTTGGGACAGCATTCAAGTCAATGAAGACATACTCCCAGTCCAATAATGTTCGCTTGGGAGGAATAATTGAAACCCAAGAGAAGTTTGAGAAGAAGTTTTTCGAGCTGTCACAGCAAATTGAGGGACTAACTAAGAAAGTAGATCTGTTGCTTATCTTAGTGATTAAACTGCCTGAGTTTCATAGAAAGACAGTTCAAACTCTGTTAAACAGCAAGATGCCTACAACTTTAAATGCTGCTATTGATGAAATTGTAAATAAAGCTAAGAACGAAATAATGAACAAGCTGAGCTAGTTGCCTCTTGACAATAAAGTGCTTAAGGAGATCAGAGAGGCATTGGTGGTAGAGAAAGAACCTCCTTTGAGCATCAAGGTTAATAATATCTATAATCAGATGCATGATCTCAAAAGGGAGAGAGTGGATTAGTTTAACTCAGTAAGGGTGACTGAAAGGGGAATGATGACTATGGTTTCTCAAATCAGCGCCATATTTAACTATCTCAAGAGTCACTATGAGGAGGAGAACAGTTTGAGTATGCTCCGAATGTTTCATCAATTTATGCAGACTGCCTCAACAGCCATGTTCTTTGGAGCACGAGCATCCCTCGTCATTCTCAGAGAGCTAAATAATCAAGAATTTTTGACTGATGAAGGGAAGGCAACTCTTGAGCAGGAACTTGATGCAGCTTTGACTAGCTCTCATCAGGACGTCACATCTGCTATTGCTGAAGTTACCTCACAATATGACTCCGTAATTGCTGAAGCGATGAAAAGGGGGGAGAAGAAGAAGCAAGTTTTGGAATCTGCTCAGAGGTTTGTTGCTCAGACAAATGAAAAGCTTGAGAAGTCGAAACTGCCTCCTCTGCCACCTCTATCCATCAAACCTCTACCTCCTCTATCAATCAGAGATCCAAGCAGCGGTAGCCATAGTCACAAAAGGAAGGACAGGGAAGATGATCAAGACTCAAGAGAAAAGGATAAACTATCAAAGACTCATCATCATTCCAGTCGCTATTATGGTAGGTGTTAGCTCAACTTCATTTTGTGTTAAAAAATTGTAATTTTTTTTACTTTTTCAACCAGTGTAAGCTAGTATAGGGTCAACATTGATTGTATCTTGTGCTTGGCTTAAATTTTTAATGAAAAAAAATTACAGTTATGATGCTCAGCAAGTTATTATCTCATTAACTTGCAAATATTATAATCTGCATATGAAAGATATGTTTTACAGATATAAAGACATCAAAAGATGAAGCTTCCATTATAGGGGAGTTCATAAGAAGCTAGGAAGAAGAATTGAAGATCTTTATCTTGATTCCAACTTACTCTTAAAGCTTTTCATCGTTTCAAAAATGGGGGAGATTGTTGAACCTAGATCAGTGGAAGTTATGTTTTTGAAGATAAAAAGCTCTAAGATAAGAAAAGTCAGCGCCGAGTAAGGACAGCGTGAAAGGAATCAAGAAAGCGAGTAAGAAGGCTTGTATTGCACAGCAGCTAAGATAACACAGCGCTCAAAGATAATGAGCCATCAGACAGCGAAAAAGGAACTTTGGACAGCGCGTGCATATTCAATGACTTAGACAGAAGATGATGAGCATTTAATACTAAGACTAAAAGTCTGCTACCTAACCCAGTCCGTTCAAATTGCATTAAATGTCTGAGATTAATTTTTTCAGACAAAGATTTGGCGGCTAATTACTTTTGGACTAAAAGATAAAAGTTAGTGGGAAATAATCAGAAATTAAGGACTTTGGTGGCAGACAAACATCAACATCAACTTCCAAATCTTATCAAAAGTCAAAAATTAAGTCCTTACAAGTCGTTTCTTTAGATCTGGTAATTTCAGCTCAACGGTTCAATTTATTAAGATCTCTCAAGTTTTCTTCAAGATATTTTTCTCAAAAAGAAGTGTTGAAGACAACTGTCAAATTCATCAAACAGCTATATCTCTCAAGTATAAAAGGAAGAGATATTCAAACTACAAGAAAAACGAATTTACTATCTTTCAAGAGCACAAAATTTCCATTCAAGCTATTATTCAAAGCTAGCTCATTCTTTAAGATCATTCAATTCTTAATCCGATTTCTTGTAAGAAGTTTTAACATAATTATAAGTTAAAACTTCATTCCTTATTTTCAAACTGAGTGAAAAGATTA
>CAOJBI010338643.1:0-11683 GCA_948277035.1 Euphorbia corollata
CTGATCTTAAGAGAAACTTGATATCCTTAAGTCTTCTTGATAAAGCTGGTCTTAATTATTCGGCCTCTAATGGAGAGATCTCTGTTAGAAAGCAGAATAATTGTATTATGAAAGGAAACTTGGTCAATGGTTTATATGTGTTGATTGGTTCTGTTGTTTGCGATAATAATTCTGTTTCTTCTGTGAGTAATAATAATGAGCTATGGCACAAGAGATTGGGCCACATTGGTATAAAAGGAATGGAATTTCTCTCCAAACAAGGTACAGTTCCTATCTCTAAACCTTGTGCAATTGATTTGTGTCAAACATGTGTAATGGGTAAGAGTCATAAGAAATCATTTATCTCTGCTGTTAATAAATCTGTTGAATGCCTTGATTATATCCATAGTGACTTATGGGGTTCTTCTCATATTCCTGCTTCTCTTTCTGGATCTCAGTATTTTGTAACCTTTATTGACAATTATTCTAGAAAGGTTTGGATTTATTTTTTGAAAAACAAAAATGATGTATTTCAAAAATTTTGTGAATGGAAAACCTTAGTTGAGAATCTCAAAGGCAAGAAAATTAAGGTTTTAAGAACTGACAATGGTCTTGAATATGTCAATAATGAGTTTAATGAATACTGTGCTAAAAATGGAATTTTAAGGCATAGAACTTGTGTGTATACTCCTCAGCAAAATGGAATTGCTGAGAGGTATAATCGAACCATATTGAATAAAGTGAGATGTTTGTTGTATGAATCTGGTTTGAATGTTAAATTTTGGGCTGAAGCCGCCTCTACTGCTTGTTACTTGATAAATAGATCTCCTGCATCTGCCATTGATAATAAATGTCCTAATGAAATTTGGAATGAAAAACCTGTTTCATATAGTCACTTAAGAGTTTTTGGGTGTGCTGCTTATGTGCATGATGTGGGTTCTAAGTTAGAACCTAGGGCTAAGAAATGTGTGTTTATTGGATATCCTTATGGAGTTAAGGGATATAAACTGTGGTCTCTTGATGATTCTAAAGTAATAATCAGTAGAAATGTTGTTTTTAATGAGTCTTTGTTTCCTAAAATTGACTCTGATTCTTTTGATTCAAATTCCAGAGATACTTTTATGTTTGAGGTGGAGCTTACTGAGTATAATGTTACTGATAATATAAATGTTAATGTTCCTCAAAACATTGAAGTAGAAGATAACAATAATAATCAGTTATTGCATGACATAGATAATAATGTTGATCCTCCTGAAGCTGTTGATAATGTTGATAATACTGTGAATGCTAGAACTAGGAGAATGTTCTTTGATATTCTGCTTGTTTAATTTTTCCGGTTAAATTCCGATCTAAACTTTTCCGCCGCGCAACAAACCCCCTTTCATTATTTGAATTTAGAGATTAAGAAAAAGTAAATCTAGGTGAATGAATACCTTGACTATTCCAATACCATTATCACAAACGAGAGGTTGAACATCTTCACCATAAGCCATTTATGAATACCTACCAGACAAAAGAAATCCACTTACCAATTGGAAGATAAATAAAATCACACTCAAAATACAAAATCACCAATCATTTAAAATTGAAAATTTAGACATAAGTCTTGGATTTGGCATTACTTATACACGATTAAACCATAAATTTAATTTACCTTCAGCCTATTTACAAAGAAGAAAAGCATAGAAAATTCCTAAAAAAATCATGTCCAACGTTTCAATGTGAGCAAAGAAATCTACCAATTGACACAAAAACTCAAAGGCATAAAAAACATAGATAAGAAACCCAAATTAAGTGTCGATTTTTGTTTCATTGTAAGGCACGGTAGTAAGAATAGAAGAGTATCATACAATTCATTAATATCCCAAGAATAGTCCTTATTGTACAATAAGTTGAATAGTAAAATCTAATCAAAAGGACAAAAAAAAAAACACACACAAAACTATTCAAAACATTCAATTTCAATTGTCTTCCTTTCATCTATCAGAAATCAATAAAGATTAACTAATCTTTTCAACTTCGAGAATACATCACATAAAAACAAACAAAAAAAGAAACCGATTATGAATTTAAGATATGCTCATGAGTTACCTCTATATCGTCAAAGTCGTGATCTTCATAATTATCGTTTTCTTTAATATCGATGCCATAACCATTGCCTCCTCCCTCGAGGATGGTGAAGCATTAAAGAAAGAGTGACGATGATAAAGGACAGAGGGACAACGATATAGGAAGAGAAAATTGCTTGGAGAAGAGATCGGGATTAACGGAAACCAAATGCGCGTTTAGCTTATATAGGAGAGAAATCTGTAAGTCAGTTTAGAGAAAATGCATATTTGTAAAGTTGGTATTTATTTGTAAATATTTTAGCTAAATAGAGTAATTGTGTAACTACCTTTTTATAAACCTATTTTTAGGTTAAGTTGCTCCGAATTTAGGTCGAGCCTCGATAAGCCATTAAGATTAGCCTGGACCTAATACATGTCTCTTAAACCTGTATGGAGCTCAAGCCGAGCTAAGCTCAAATTTTGAAATCAACTCCTAAGCTTAGCTGAAAATCACCAATGTTAACTATGTTATATGTTGTGCCTATTTCAAAGAGTAGCCCATCTATAGCTCGGGGTTTGTTTAGGTAATAACAGCTTCTTAAAAGGGATATTGTCGATTTGGTTCACAATTTGCAAACTATTTACAAAATATGTCATGATAGAAGTGTCATAACATGAATGTCATGTCTATGTTTCATATTTATATTTACACTTTCCATTTTAAAACATATATATTTTTTTTAATTTACATGCCTTGTTTTCCATTTATCTCTCGAACAATTCATTTTTTTTAACATACCGCTTTATAAATTTTTTTGGTCTTTTTATTTTTATCTTCAAAACACCATCCATTTTGATTTTTTGCATTTATAGAAGTATATTAAAAGTCTATTAGATGTCTATTAGAAGCCATTAAAAAAGTTAAAAATTTGTTTGATCTTTGTTAGATGTCTATTAAAAGAAGCCATTTATCTAACAAAATACATGTATATGTTAATGTTTGAAACTTATATAATATATATCTAATAGGAATTTATCAAATGTGTTAAATATATATAGTGACTAGTATAAATATGAATAACTTATGGGTTCTAGAATTCTATAAATGTGAAATGTCACAACGGGTGCTGTTTCGAAGATAAAAATGAGACAGACAAAAAATTCTAAAGCAATATGTAAAAACAATTAATGGTTTGAGAGATAAATAGAAAACAAGGCAAAAAAAAAACAACAAAAGGATTATATGTGATGGAAGGTATAAATATAAATATGGAACTTAAAATGGTATTTGAGTTATTAGGTATTTGTTTGCGTCAAATTAATTAAGTAATTATTTATAACACTTTTGTGTAAAATGCTCTTCTTAATTAAAATAGTTGTCCAACATCAATTCACACAAAGAATTTGGTTGAGTTAACTAGCCATGAACATGTTTAGTTATGACATGTGAATGATGGTGGTTATTATTGGATTTTAAAAATTTTTAAAATTTTGAAATTTAATCTGTTAACATTTTAACTATGATTTTCAGACCCAGACCGGTCATCATATCAGTGAACATAGTAGATAATGGATTTAAAGTTTAAACGAATTTATTTACATCAAATACCACAATTCAAATTTCGATTGAAAAATATATTTGAATAAGATCTAATGAATTTATTTACACAATATGTTAAATAAATTAATTAAATACGTGATTTAACACCATGTAAAAGTTTTATTTGGATATTATAAAAGAAAAAAATAGAAAAATATAGTAAATATGTGTTACAATTGCGTGGTAGGCATACTAAACAATAAGTTGAAAGTTGTGGGTTCAATTCCTACCTTTTACAAAAAAAATTAAAGTATATTATTTTTAATAAGTAAACCGGCCGTTTTGATCAATTAGTTTCTTCCGATCGATTGATTCAACCGGTCAACATCCGGTCTTTAACCATGGGGAACCAGGTAGAAACCGACCAGACTAGTGACCAATCCGGTTCGGTTTTTAAAATCATGTTTTTTATAGAATTTAAAACCATGTTTTAAGTAAACATGCTAAAAAAAGTAAAGGAGCATATCATGAATTATTAATTAATAATAAAATTGTCAAATACATCATTAGCTCCCTCATCTTGTCTCAAAAATTTTATTATCATCTTAAACTTTCAATGTGACCTCGTAGCTCCCTCACCTTCAAAGTGCATTATTCAAGTCCCTGAATGCCACGTGTCAGCTTCTGTTTGATATGACTTTTCAAATATGCCATTTTTTTTAATTTTCTTTCTCCAATTAGAAGCTGACACGTGTCATTTTAGGATCAAAGTGATATTTTTTTTGAAAATTGAGGGAGCTACAAGGTCCTTTTTGAAAAGATGAGGGATTGAGATTAAGACAATTTAGTTTGCAACTTTAATTTTTGTTTTTGTTTAATTAATAAGTCTTGTCATATGGCTTGTTGTCTTGTGTAAAAGTAAGCTTAGTATGTTTTTATTGTTGTTTTTTTGTTTATTGTTTTAATTCCAGTAATATGTTTAAAGTAGTTATTGGTTTTGCTATATTAATAAGTTTGCAAATCATGCTACACATATTTAGAGTAGCTAATTCTTCGACATGTAGGGGGACTTGACTTCATGTTTGTCCACCTTTTGATTAGAGCTGTAATCTTCTTTGATTTGATATAATAAACTATATTCTTCAGTCAAAAAAGGAAAAGAATTCGCCCATTTTTCAAAAGGCTTAATGCATCAAGAGGTGCTCTAACTTGTCCTAAAAAACCTGCTACGCTTCTAAACTTTGGAATGACTCTGTAGCTCCCTCATCTTCAAAAAAAAAAGTGCACCGAATAAATATGTCATTTTTCTGATTTTCTCATTCCAATCAAAAGCTGACATGTGGCGTTTAGGGAACAATGTTGTGCATTTTTTGAAAGTTTAAGTAGTCACGGGATTACTTTGAAATTCAGGGGGCAACAAGTTTTTGTGACAACTTGGACATGCATTAAGCCTTTTAAAATAACAAAAGGTGTGAAAACGCATAAAAACTCTTAAATGTAGGAGGTGGAATGTCTTGTCTTCGATATCCGATTTCTTCAAAAATCCTTTTAAAAAAAATTAACACTATGAAAATAGTGATATTAAATTTAAAATTTGCTAAATAACTTTTCTTTTTGAAATAAACTATATGTTGGATTCAGAAGACAATTCAATTCATCAGAGGATAGACAAATCCATCAGAAGATAAAATGTTGATCCTTACTACAAAGAACATATTTCAGAGGCTGAAGCATCAGAGCCTCCGAAGAGGTTTCAGCATCAGAGCCTCTGAACATTTCTGTTCTTCTTACCTTCAGAAGCAACTACGTGGCATCCTAGTAGATTCTGATACTAAGAATATTACAACCTTCAATATAAAAAGAACAAGAATATTTCGTCTCAAATCAGAAGCTACTAAGTGGCAGCCAACAAAGTATGCGGGGTCCACTAAGCCGCCAGCTTCCATAAAGTCTGCGCGTGCTCCATACCTTGAGTGCGTTTCGCCCATGCTCAAGAAACATGAAAACTATTAAAGTATTCTCCGCCACTCAAGGATCACTTTAACTGATATTCAAATACCTTCAAACAACAGATTTAATTTTGAATAATCCAAGTTTAACGACTATGCTCAACGGGAAGAAATTACGAAGGTATAAAAGGAACTCTGAAGGTCAGAAGAAGATATCGAAGCTATCACATTCAAGCAAGAACAACTCTCATCCTCTTGTAATCAATTTACTTCGAAATCAAAAGCAAACATTCATTCATATCTATTTGTAACAAGCTCATACTGAAACATTGTTCAGAAGCTTGAACTCCTTTCTTTCAAACCATTTGTAATCACACTAGCTGTCGGTTAAGTTAGTGTGGGGGAGCTTAGATACAGTGTAGGACGGTACTCATTGTATTAGAATAGCTCAAAGCCTAGATACAAGTAGGACGATACTCTTGTATTGGTAAAGCTTCTGCTAAGGATAGAGGACGGTACTCTGATATGTAACAGCAGAATTGTAGCGGTTTATTCTTCACCCAAAGAAGAATCACTAGTGGATTAAAGCTTGGACAGAGTCTCCAAGGACTGGATTAGGCAGAGGCTGAACCAGTATAAATATCGTCGTTTGATATCTCTGAACTCTATTTATATTTCAGCGAGTTTATTTCTGTCAGAAGCTAGCCTCCGAAGCTATCTTCTGAGAGAGCAATTGTGTTTCCGGCAAAATCCTTTTAAAATCTTTTAATAATTTTTAAATTGTCATTCACCCCCCTTTGGACAATTTATCTTGTTCAAAAGGACCAACAAGCTTCAACACAGTCAAATGTCAAATATGCGTGTAGAGAGTGAACTAATAAAAAATAAGCCTCAAAACTTTATTTAAGAAATTTTCTCTGTAATTATACAAGTGTATGTTAGTTGGCTTTTCTACATGTTAAGTTAGGAAACGAATAAAAAAATAATTGAACTTTTGGTTTTTGTTATGGTTTATCAAATGACGTCAATGTATGTTTACAAAACAAAAAATTATGTAATGCATTCATTAATGTGAATCCGCCTTATAGATGTCTAATTTCTACGCAATTCATTGAATCAATACAAATATGAATCGTCCATTTATAGCCTTAATTATGTCAAGATTTCATTTCTTTAACCATTTTCTACCTTCTTCACTTCTTGACATTCTTTTCTTAAAACAGCAAAAAAATAAAAAATAAAAATAATAACTATTCAATAAGGTCAACAAATAGAACACAATTGCAAGGCACAAACAGACACATAAACATAGTAATAGCCGTCTAAAAGAAATATCAACCATTGGAATCATCATCTCTTTCTCCTAATAATCCTCTTTTTGGACACCTCATTTCTTGCATAACTCCCTATATAATACCATTAACCATTCTATCAACTTTCAACTTGAATTTCTTCTCTTCTTATTGCAACCCTTTTTTGTATTTTTTTTTTGCTCTTTTAGGTGTCATAACTCATAATCATAACTATAATTGCAACTCATTAGTATGGCTAGCTTCATTGCATCCCCTACATTTTCTCCGGTCACCCTACCCACCTCATCTAGGGGCCATCAAAGGAACTTCTCCACCAATGTGGGTACCTTTCGTTACTCGGTATACAAGTTCTAAAATACCCCTAACGTACTTTAAGGGTTCGGTTTTACCCTTAACATTTTCTGAGATGCAATTTCACTCTATCTTGTCATCAAATTTGCTGTTTCACAAGTGGCTGCCCATCACAATTACTGATCAATTTCAAATTCATCCGTAATTTTCGACGGATGCAGCAAAACTCCTTTAATAAACAATAAGGGGAAAATTGCATCATTGAATACGTTAGGAGTATAATTGCACCTATCCAGATACATTAGTGAAATTTTAGCCTTTTATTATTCATGGAGTATTAATTGATAGAATTATGAAATCTGATGCAGGGCGGTTCCTTATATTTGGGGCTAAAACGTATCCCAACCATTCAATTCTCAAAGGCAGCTAACATATCTGCAACCAGATCTAAGGGCTTCAAGACTGCAATTTCATGTTCAGTAAGAAATTCCAGAAGCAGTAAATTTATGTTTTTTCTAATTTAGATACATATGCCTATCATAGGAGACTTACAAAGATTGAATATGTATTGAGTAGGCTCAAGTAGAAACCCTGGAAATCGTCCAGAGCACAATAGCTAAGCAATTGTCTATTGATGTAAGCACAGTAACTCCTGACACAAAATTTGAAGAACTGGGTGCCGATTCCCTTGACACTGTAAGCAATCATTGAAAATTGAAACTTTATGAACTATTATAGGAAACATGAGCAGCTAAAACATGTACAAATTCAACAGGTCGAAATTATGATGGCTTTGGAAGAACAATTTGGGGTGTCTATTGGGGAAGGGGGAGCTGAGAACATTGTCACTGTTAAAGATGCCGCTGACCTCATCGAGAAAGTAAAGCTTGCATCTGCTTAGATCAGATTGGTTTAAAGATCACAAATTTTAATCTTGGTTTTGATTATTCCATAAGTGCCGCCAAAAGAGATCTCCAACAGGGCCAAGCAAATTTTTCTTTTTCTTCTTTTCTGGTTTTTTTCCTATGCTATAACAAGTTATTTATTCCTTTTCTTTAAGAAAAGAAAATCTAATAGGGTAATATGAACTTTGAGCTTCATGTAGATTGCAGCTTCTGTATTTTCTTTCATAAATAAAACAAACTGAGAGTGATTTAATTTCTTACTGACTATAAGCAACAAAGTCATTTTCTGAACTTCCATGTATATGTAGCAGGGGATAC
Organism: Euphorbia corollata; assembly: GCA_948277035.1. Lineage (NCBI taxonomy): Eukaryota > Viridiplantae > Streptophyta > Magnoliopsida > Malpighiales > Euphorbiaceae > Euphorbia > Euphorbia corollata. The sequence continues at coordinate 8,344 of CAOJBI010338643.1, forward strand.
TCACAAATCAGCATACATGTAATGATGCACACAAGTAGCAAAGATCAAACTTTGATTATAGAAACACGCATATATGAACCCAAAAATTACACTTAAAAAGGAATTCACGTCATGTACTTCTGCTGTTGTACCTTGTAGTGTAGTTTCAATTCAACCTTCAAATTGTCTGAACCAGTCAACAATGCTTACTGAGAGAGCTTTAGTCTCACTGAGAGAGAGAGACTTAAGCACTTGAGCAATGGCATCTGCAGGGGTGTAAACATAACCAACTTGCCATTTCGGTTCCTAATGAGTTGCAACGAATAAAGTTATTTAGGCATGGAAAGAAAGAAGAAAATATTATATCTGTTTACAAATTTAACAAACATGTGGTGATAGAGATTAGAGACAGTTACCTGTATGCATGGTGTGAGATGGTTACCATTTAATTGGACCTTGTTTATTGTCCCACCTATGGCCTTGATACGAGGCTTTAAGGTCTCTTCAAGGAGATCTGTCTCATCAATTGTATCAGACTTGAACTTCACCTACGACAACAAATGTGTTCACCAGTATGTTATAGGCTATATATTTTTACAACTAGCCAGTAAAAATAAATTATCGAAGACAGGGATTTAGAATAAACCAGTAGCGTGTTCTGGACATTATAGGAATTTCTACAACGTTCTCGATTTTCAGGAGGTTTAGGCTTGAACTCTGACACACCCTTTGTAACCTGAAAAAGCTGTACTAAGTTTAGATACAAATGATAGAAAGTCCACCATACTGAGAATTTATGCCATTTGTTTTTGTTTTATTGCGTACATTGCTGAAATTGTTTGATCGGTCACTATGACAGGCACAAAGCAAGATGATTCAAATGCATTCTCATGAGTTGAAACTTGATACTACGTCACCTGATTCAGTACAGAGGGCAACTGGTCAACGAATTTGGTCAGTGATGAAATGGATTCTCGTTCACTTTCTGGAAGCACTGCTCTAGCAGTATCAATTAGCATTTTCCATGCATCCCCTGAATGTGTTTTAACAGATACCAGGATTAGATATGAATGGACAAAGCAGAGACTGCTACATCGTATGATAGTTCTATGTAGAATTTGTTTTATTGATAAGTAGTAATTTTGAAGAGGTTGAGTATTGAACTCATGACCTCCCACTTCCACTTTGGCAAATGTACCAATTGATACACCAATTATGTAGAAATTATATGTGATTAAATAGATTTGATATGAGAAAATGGTCAACTCAGTCCACATGATTTTTCAGTTGGTGGGGCAGTTTGAAAATTATAGGAGTATCAATAACTAATCATTCAGCATCCATACAATTGATGAGTTTAATGAATACTGATTAAAAGAACCAGTTTGTTGAACATGGCTTATTACAAACTTTCTAAACTAAAAGCTAGCAAATGATTTAGCAAGCCTCATTTTATATGTTTTATGTAGCACTGTGGTTCAGCGCAAATTTTATAATATCTGCCATCATTACTAATCTACTATCATTTTAAGTTCTCATTTTCATTTTTTAACTAGAATTAATAGCAACTCATTCAGCATTTTAATAGCAACTCATTCAACATAATTATTTTCTTTCTTGTTCTATTTTTTTAGAATCATGAAGTAAATAAAAGGAAAATGGAAACCAGAATCTTCTACATCTTCTCAATCAGCCAACTAACATATTTTTTTCAAGGCAAGAGGACTCAACAAAAATAAAAAATAACTATTTAGGACCCATAAGGGAGTGTGTGGAAACATTCTTTATGAAAGAATTGATTCAATTGAGTTCATTTTAGGCATAACATTCAAAAAATTTACATATAAAGTGAATTGAATTGAATCCCTTCCAAAAGAATGTTTCCAATCACACCCTAAGAATAAAAGCATTACGCAGAAAAAAATTTGCATTTTAATAACTGAAATATTTGTATCAGAAAGATCAATTCTTTATTCAAGCTTACACCTGATGCTACTAAAATTTCACTGATTGAACCATGGGTTATTTTTAATATAAGGTCTATTTGTATTATTTGGCGCCCAATCGATGTGTACAATTTAGGAAGAATTACGGTAAGAAACCAGAGTTTCGACATGTTCATGTTTATCCACGGAAGTGACTAGAATGTTTATGCATGTAGTTTACATAATTTATTCCAATGAATACATATCCTACATCCCCTTATGAAAAACATGCATTGATACAGGCATAATGCAACATACACAATTAGTTCGATAACAAAATCTATAGTTTACAGGTCTAGATGGATGAGATGATCGGAATGTAAATTGAAAAAACTACAAATATAGCCAGAGGTACAGAACTATATGTGATGTTACCTGACGCACTCCTAGCCATTGAATAAACTGGGGATGCTTCCACAATTGGCATAATCTGATTAACAAGTGGACCAAACTGCAGACAATAAAATTAATTACACAAATGTACTCGCATCATTATATTGCAAATTACGCAAGTCAATGGGGAAATTGTTAGCCATTAGGCAAGAGATTACTTATATCACTATATAATCGAAACCTACTGATGTGGCATCAAACTGAGTTTCACTGGGAAACTACATCCATATTCTGTTGGTTCCAAGGAAAGGGCCTTTAATGGACAAAATTTCCCCAACATACATGCAACAGTAAAAAAACTAAACATGCTAAATTGCATACTATCACATTTACCTGATGCATATTCTCTTTATTATGACTAATAAATATATCAAGCAACTTTATAGAGGGAGACGCTATGGCCTTTTGTTCTTATTTCCAAATTAAACACCCATAAAATTTTTGCATACATCACTTGAATAAAAAGATTGTTCTGGTAAGTTATTATTTGTATAAAACCCGAATAAGTAAATTATCAACGGGAAACTACCTGAACTGGTTATGGACCACTGAACTTAGTTACACCTTTAATTAGCTCAACTAGAAGCATTTATAGAAAGAGTAGTCCTTAGCAGGAATTATGGCAATTCATTTAATCCCAATCCCAACATGGAGTAGTTCAATTATCAGAGGAAGGCGTGGTAATTCTGTTGGAGCCTTAGAGGTATGCCAAGGAATTTGAGATTAATAAAATATTTTATCAGTTATGCGTGTTGAAGCCCATCATTATGGAAGTTGAAGAAAAATTTATTTTTTCATTCTACACACAGTAAAAACTCACAGAAATAAAATGGAACAGGAAAAACATGAGAAAGATATTTACCTGCTCAAAGTATGGTACTGCCTCCGTAGCAGGCCTGTTGTTGAATGACATTATGACATTAGCCTTACATAAGAGATAATACTCTTTGTCACACTCCATGAGTTTCTTGAGTCAGTTTAAA
>CAOJBI010338691.1:0-13663 GCA_948277035.1 Euphorbia corollata
CCCGAAAGTTAATGGGTATGGGTAGAAATTCCCGAAACCTTAATGGGTATGGGTATGGGTAGAAAAATTTCCACGAAACCTTAATGGGTATGGATATGGATAATGCGATCCCCGATCCGATAGTACCCGTTGACAACCCTATGTCCTTTGTATTGTTCCTTCCCGTGTTTGCCTTCAGACATTATGTAATTGGTGGTTTCATTAGAGGGTGCACGTCACGCTCGCTTTCTTCTTCATGTCTCTTCTATTAACTCTACTAAAAAAAATGGGGTGTACCGAATTTTTTTGTGCAAAAAGGGATATGTTGTTTCAAAAATTTTGTAAAAAATGGTCTGTGGTTTCAAAATAATAGTGTTACATTGAATATTTTAAACAATTCGACATTTTAATAATTTAATCTTATTATTTTAAAATTATACATCATACTTTGAGTAATTTTCGGATATTTTTTTATTTTTTTGATTTGTTATCGTAATTTAATTAAAAAATATTTTCACTATTTAAAAAATTACAAAATTTATCACTAATGAGTATTGTATTTTTATTAGCTATTCCGTAAAAATTCAGATAAAAAATAATAAGATTACCCATTTTCGTAACAGAATTTAATATTGAAAATCCTCTATTTACAATTTTTTTGAAACCACATACCCCCTTTGCGAAACACAAAATTCCTCAAACCTCATTTTGAAAATGAGTGAAATCATAATGTACTTTTTTTGAAGTTTATCCTACAAAAACTTCAAAAAAGTGGATCTTGTTGGCAAGACAAACATACATATCAAATAAATAATTTAAGGTACTTATAGTTTAAACTGCTCAGTCTGAATATCTTTTCATGTAATTAATTTTAGTTGCCTTTTGAAATGGGTTTAGTAGGTTGAAATGATTTATAATTTGTATAATTAACATCTTTATAGGATATGATTTTAAACAAAAGAATTTTGTATTTAGAAAATAACCTATTTAAAGATAATAATTGATAAAAGAACTTTTATATTCATTAAATACCCAATTTTATGAAATTCATATCCATCACTATCAAAAATCAATCCCGCTTAATTAGGGGATGAATCAGAAACAAATTCAATTTCCTAAAAAATGGTTATCCTCTTCGTTCCCAACCCCTGCAATCCGATCAATATTCTTTCAAAACCTACAATCCTTTCAACTCTTCCATTCTTTCAACTCTTCGAATCTTTGAAGCTCTTTCAACTCTTCAACTATTTCAAGCTCTTTGACTCTTCGGCCCAACAGATACTTCGTTGTCTATCATTAGATTTCAAATCCATCGACTTACCACTTTGAAGCTTGAATTGAATATGAAATTCACTCCTTTCATCAACGAAACATCATGAAAACTAGGAGTGCGAAGAAATCAATGGTTCGTTCAGAAATCCAAAAGGTAATCTAATTCATGTTGCATTCAATTTTGTAACCTAGATTATTATCTTCTTTGTAATTTTTGAAATAAGTATAATCAAAATATACTTATATAGGACAAATATACGAAATCTGGATGGACTTTACTTTGTGTTTGAAGATGTTCTGTTACGAACATTTAGTTGTTGATATAATTGGTATAAGTAAAATATATAGATGGATTAACGATATGCATATTGACTTTACTTTAGGTTTGAAGATGTTCCGTTATTAACCTTGAATTTGTTGCTACATTTGGTATATGTAAAAATATATATAGATTATTGGTATATGTTATACTTCCAAAAAATATACTTAAATTGGATTATTGGTATATATAAATATACAATATAACTCAATAATCTGTTTAATGAAATGCCTCTCATTTCCTGGTTTTTAAATATACACTGAGCAATCGATTCATTGGTTTTAAGTCTTACAGATTGGTATATGTAACATATACATTGAGTGACATAATGGTATATGTAACAATTTACAGGTATATGAAACGTACACGTTATTATCATTGTAAAAGTACTTCACTATTGGTTATTTTTTTCGTGCAGCACATCGATCTTTTGATGTACTATCTTAGGAAGAAGGGAAAATATTCTACCAGATCGAAGTTGAACTTCACAACCACGGACATGGAGTTTGATGGGAGAATACAGTACATGAGAATAAATGTAATAAAAACTCCACCAACCATACTCAAAAAAAAGTTTGAAATTAAATGACATAATCACATCTCGGATGTTTGGGCGTGGAATGAAATGTGCAAGGAAATGGGATGAAGTGGATCATGTATTATTCCCTATGAATGTGAAAGACAACCAATGGATCCTCGAAAAATTTGATATAAATACGAGGACATTATTCATCTATGACTCATTGATATCAAGGGCTAATTATTGGGAAACTGAAGAAACTGCAGAATCATATGCTTCTGTCATTCCCGTCTACTTGGATTGCTTTTGAAATCTTTAATGGAAAGGAAAATCTGCTTCAATCAGCACCGTACCAGAACATAGATCTGATCAGCCCTATTGATATTGTTTATGTCAATGACATAGCTCAACAGATAGACGGGTATGTTCTTGTGTTCTCGTAACTCTATCAGTTTTCCCAAATGGAAACTATATATGATAGTTGTAACTTAATATTATATGAAATTACATTTTATTGACAATGATTGTGGGATATTCGCCTTGAGCTTTGCTGAGTACCTTATTAAAGTTAGACCGATCCCACAAATGCTAGATGTAAAAGTACATACAGAGAGACTTGCCATTAGTTTGTACTTCCATAGAAAAATGAAGGTTGATAGAGGAGAAACCAGCGACGACGAGTATACAAGACCATTTGAGTAAACACTGATGTAGTATAATATAATGATTCAAATGTTTGTCTTACATGTGTAATGTAGATCGTAAAACAATTTGGATTGATAAATTTGCATTGCAATGATTTTATGTTGACTAATACAAATATTGAATGATTATGAATTTCAGTGTTGAATGATTATTAAGTATGTTTTTACTGTACTCATATACTTATCATTATTTGAGAAAATGTATATTATTCATATAGTTTTGTAGACAATAATATGCTTATTCTACAATAACATATACGTTTAGTTGAAATATGTATATTTTTATACGCGAACATAAACTTTTTATACACAAACGTATACTTTTTAACAGAGTTCAATATACGAAAAATATACCTCTTAACATCATTCATGTTATAAAAATATACATTTTAACATTATTCAGGTTATGGAAAATATACTTATCATTATTTGAGTGTATCCATATTTATCGTATACTTTTTTTATATGCATATACTGTTTCTTCAAAAACGTATATCTTATTAGATAAGTTTATATTTTTTACTGTAATGATATCTTTCGTATATTCTTTTGATACAAAAGTATGTTTTACTGTACTCATATACTTATCATTATTTGTGAAAATGTATATTATTCATACAATTTTCTAGACAATCGTATACTTATTCTACAATAGCATATACTTTTAGTTGAAATCCGTATATTTTAGACATGAAATCATACTGATATGTCAGATTCAAAATCAAAATTATTACTTATAAACTCATGCATTTATGACAGATTATTTCTAACCAAAATTAAAAAAAAATGAAAAACAACATCCTTTACTATACTATGATGGAAGTCTACACGTTCTCTTAGTCTTGAACTGAAAATGCTTATTAATAGCATAAAGACCCAAAGAATCCTTCAAAGTGTTCTTATCTTTGAACAATTGACCAACATACACACTTTGAATGCTAGGCTCGTGTATAACACTACAAGAAAAAATCATTTTTCTGACGGAAAAATCCGTCAGTGAATCGTGAAAATCTGTGAGTAAAATGATTTCTGACAGTATTTCTGACGGATATGGAACCGTCAGAAATTCGCTTGTCACTAAATCACCGATAGCGCTACTGACGCATTTTCTGACGTTTTTCCTGTCGTTGATATCCGTCAGAATATTCTGATAGGTTTGCTGACAGGGACTTGTGTCATAGCTTACTGACGGTTCTACAGTATTCCTGACGGTTTTTATGTCACTAAATAAAAAAGTGAAATAAATTAAAAAAAATATATAATTTGGATTGAAGGGAGCTACAATCTAAAAAGTTAGAATCTCATGAAACATAATACACTATTAAAATAAAAACAATTTTGCCTGATCAACTAGTTTCCTACAAACAGTTATTGAAATTTCCTCAGAATAAAAAGATATACACAAATACATTATATGGTAAGGACATTCAACCACTAACCGAATCAATTACTTTTTAAAATTAATTCCTTACTCCAACACCATTTATTTGTGTTCCTTTCTCTTCCTTACATATACCTGATAAGTTATATCAGCCAAAGTAAATGGATTAAGAACAAAGGAATAGAAGGAACTTAAAATCAATGCATGATAGTAAGTTTCTGAGTTCAAATGTGTCCTATTATGCAATCTAAAAACATAGCAATACAAACAACTAAAAGAAGGAAAACCTCCAATAATTTTGACACTTAGCCCAAGTGTAACTTGACAGAAAATTTGACCATTAACACACTCATAGTTAATGGTCAATTTTCTAAGGCTTAACGGAAAAAAAGAGAAAAGAAATTGAAGGATAGAACTAAAAGCAAGTAGCAGTGATATATGATGTTAAAGGATTTCATCAACAATGAGCAGCATAAATAATTTTATTAAATAACACCAGAAATAGATTTAAAAGTACACAAACATACCGAATGAAGTTATAGTCCCTCTTTGGTAAATGCTAGCAAACGTTTACTTATTGTCATCCTACATTGGAGGTTTAAAAGACAAATTAACTCATAGAAGACAATAAAATAGAGAAAAACAAATCTTCATATTAATTCTTTCAGTTAAGTTTCAAAGTTAATATTAAAAAAAGAAAGCATAAAAAGACTTATAGATTGAGATAATGATGATTACATGATCATTAAGTACAAAATGTCAACATAAATACCATGGCTTGATAATTAAAAAAATCAGGAGATTCCAAACTCTAAAGCACAACTATTTCTTTATTGATCATGAAACAATAATATTCGAAATAACAAACAAGATTGAAAATAAACCAAATTTGCAAATAAGAAAACTTGAGAGATATGTTTGCCATTATCCGTCTATTGGAGAACACCAATATTCCCTCAAAGGTTAAGAAAAGTGACGAACCTTTAGTTCAATTCATCTGGTTTGATACAATCTGCATTATTGTTATCAGTACACCATACTAATGGCGGATCCAAGATCTCATATGAGGGGGGGCTCCGCAAAATAATAAATAAATCTGGCCAAGGCAACTAACATGCAGAGCCTCCACAAAAGCTTTTACTCTTTTTCAGGCAGAACCATACAGAATGCTCACTGCCAACCATCACCCTCCCTAAAACAAACACATAAGAACTATCCTTACTACAACTCATATAAGCATGAATCACTTGTTGAACAAGACGGATTATAATCAAGGGAAATGCCAAAGAGAATTATTTTTATCTTTAGTCTCCTCATACATCAATTGCTCAAAATAAAAGTCAACAACAATTCAACTGAAACTAGTTTCAAATTGAAAGTCTAAAACATAATTAAATGAGGTTTTGATGATATTTCAAAACAACAACAACTTAAACTTCATCAGTGATGAATAAAAGTTGCATCACCTTGTATAATATTCAAGGCCTTTAATAGCTTTGATGAGATATCAACCTTAACACAAGTGTTCAAGCAAGAAACTCAGGTCATGCTGAAGCAAAGCCTTCAAACAAAAAAAACTAATAACTAACAAACTGTAAAATGTAAGCTAACATGATCACAAGTAAATTAGTAAGATAAAACAAACTTGAAATGGTCCTCCAAGAACCATTTCAACGATAAGAATACACTCATCTTAGATGTTCTTATTGAGGCCATAATCGTCCCATGTACGGTTGTACTCAAGGGAAATGCTTACCATCTACAGCTGCATATTCCTACAATAACAGAGACAAATTCATATTCACAAAAGGGGAGCAAGGAATGAAGAAGATAAAGATGGAATCAATAAATTCATAACGTTAGAGCTGCTTTAAATGGCCCAATGAACCAACAGATTAGAAAACTTGCTACTGATGCACATATAGTTAGAGCTGTTCAAAATTTAAACAACACATTGACCCTATCGAATTCATACATAATCGGTTGAGTGATTTAAATGCTTCAATTAGTTTATAACATAATTTTATGCATATAGTGTGCCTATAATGAAAACGATTCAAATTGCAACAATTATCTTCAACAAGTTGGAAAGTAGAATAAAAATGTCATCATCTAATATTTTAATAAGGAAGTAATTCAATGTTATTCATTGAAGGTAAAGAACTAAGGCAAAGAATTCATGACATATAAATTTGAATATTGAACACAGTAACTGATTACATTTCCAAAATCTTTTTTATGCCTTGCTCCATATATTTTTTACGTCCAGCTCCTAAGAAACCCCATTACAACCAAGACAAGACACCTGAATTCATTATCAAGCACCTGCAATTTATAGTTCCTCTGCTAATCTTAGGTTTGGTTTTCGAATTTCGTTTCTATACCAAATCAGTCGACACCTAAGTTCAGAAACAAGAACATGGAATAATAATTTGGTGATTTTAGGAGATCTAGTAGCTATAATAAATGACTGTAACTGATTACAACAAGAACATGAAACTTGGCATATTGACTAAGACACTAATTTATAAGGCATTTTTGTTTTACTCTACTCCAAGAAAAAGATTTATGCTGTTAGACTTTCCTAATTGAAGTCCTACGGTTGTAATGGACTCATTTAAATGGTCATTTCAAATGTTTATCATTTATTATGTAAAAAAAGTCATAACAAAACGAGGAATTCAGCAGCCTATATAAATATGAAGAAATCTAACGACGAAGCCATCCTATATTACTTATGGCATAAAGATATTTTCCACTTGAACTTAAGTTCAAACTTTAAATTGCATATGAAAAACAACTCATAAAAGGTATTTTTTTCCTAGTAATAAATACCTAAACTTAAAAAAAAAGAAAACTAATTTCATTCATTTATCATAACCTGTAACGCAACAAGTAGCTTACATGTAGGAAACATGATCTAAAAAATTGGGGAAACACTCAGTTATCTCTTAAATGATTAATAAGGGTGAAAATCCTTACCTAATAGCATACGAGATCCAGCTACAAAGTACCTATAGACGATTATGGAAATAGATCACAGATTAGAGAGAGAAAATAACGAGATGAAGAATAAACAACATACACAAAGGAAATCGAACAAAACAAGAAAAATCAACTTACCAAAGAAAGATAGATGTTTAGGGAAATTAAAAATCCGTCTGCGGCAGAGCACCAATGGACGATTGGCTTCTAGGGTTCTTAAGAGAATGATGTTGAAGGGGCTCGAAAGGGAGGGATTTCGTGGATTCGGCTTCAAGGGTTCTTAAGAGAAATAGATGTAGGATGATGATGTTGAAGGAAAGTCGAGAGGGAGAGGGACTGAAATGCTAGGTCAAGCTTTTGTGTGTGTGTGTATATATTTACTTTTTAGATAAAATATAATAAAATATTTTAGTATTATTTTATTATAATGAATTTTCTGACAGTTGTTAAATGCGTTTTGGAGGGAAATTTCACCGTCATGTTTTCCTGACACATATTTCATACCCGTCATGAAAACCGTCAGTAAAAACTAACGGACAGTACTCCGTCAAATGAATTCTGTCAGTAATCCACTATTTTCTTGTAATGTAACCATGCAACTAGTGTCACCCTTTTCAAAACAATCTTCATTATTTCCATTCATCTTATTCATTGTAATGGTTGTAAGATGATTTAGGTATCAATTATAATAATCTTGTAAATCACCCAAAACGTCATCTTCTACCCTACCTTGGCTTACATCCAAATCATAGGTGGTGTGATGAGAAGCATCAATAGCTTGTTCTATAACTGCAAAAACATGAAAAATACCATTTTACAACATTCCGATTGTGAAAATATACAAATTAACAATAGCTAATATATTTAAAACATTACCCAACATGAAAATATACCACCTCACAACTTATAAGTTATGAAAATATACCATTTAACAACATTCCGATTATGAAAATTATACCAATTAAAAAGAGCTAATGTATGGAATTAAAATACTGCCCAGTATGAAAATATACCATTCAACAACATTCCGCTTATGAAAATATACCAATTAAAAAGAGCTAATGTTTGGAATTCAAATACTGGCCAGCATAAAAATATACCATTTACAATATTCTGATTATGAAAGTTATACCAATTAACAATGCCAAACATATGAAAAACAATGTCCATTATGAAAAATATACCATTTAACAACATTTACTAGCTAAAAAAACATTTGTAAATTTTAATGAAAAACAAATCCACACCTTGATGATTAACGACTTCTTTGAAAACAGATTAAGTACATAAAGGATATTGAATTATATCCTTTGTTTGAGATCTCAAGTGTAGATAGAATTGAAATGACATATCATCATCAATTTCCATAGAAGGATTGTTTGCCCTAGGTTGATATTTAACTTGTATATCCTCACCCGTTTGCTCTAGCTTTAGACTACGAATTAGAATTTTTTTAAAGTCATCATAGCTCAAATTTCTTGGAATTAGAACACCCTTAGCATTGTAATTGATAAATTTATGTTCAGCACTCCAAATACCATTGTGATGAATAAAAAGAGCAACCGATTCCATAGCTCAGGTGAATCTCTCATAAAAGAATGTACCAAAATCAAAGCGACAAACTGAAAATCGAACTGGAGGGTGGATATCACCGTAATTGCCAACTGATATATGAACTAAAAATCGAAGAAGAGGTTTGATATAATCATAATTACAAACTGATATTTAGTGATTCCCTCAAATCCTTAAATCGCAAAATCAAAATTGCAGTCTAAGAATATCGAAACTGATAAGAACAATCAGGAAATAAACTAAATTGATTCGGTGAAACTATAATTAGGAAAGAAATCGAATCAAGGAAGAATTGCAGTCTAAGAATATCAAAACTGATAAGAACAATCAGGAAAGAAATGAAATTGATTCAGTGAAACTATAATCAGGAAAGAAATCAAATGAAGGAAGAAGATGAATCTTGGAAAGAAATTGAATTCACAAAATAACCGGTGATTTGAATTTGATAATAACCGTAATCTACTTGAAAAGCGTATATCATGATCCCTACAAAATCGTTATATGAGAATTGGGTATTACTAAATTATAATTCTAAAAAATGGTACATAATAAATATATTTAACTATCACTACAAGAAAATTCATGTTTTGCAACGGAAAGCTTGCAACGGAATTATTTCCGTTGCAAATCCCTAAATTTGCAACGAATTTGCATGGGAAATCATATTCCCTTGCAGATTTATTAGAATTAAAATACCGAGTACGGTTGCAACGGAGATTGCAAGTGTTTTTATATTCCGTTGCAAAAGAGCTAAGCGGGAAATGATGGATGGAAATTATGCAACGGAATGTGCAAGGGTTTAATGATTTCGTTGCAGTTGTTATGTAAGGGAATAAAAAAATATAATTGCAACTAACTTTCCGTGGCATATGAAGTAATAAAAAAATAAAAAATTTAAATAAATAAAAAGGTAAATTAAAAAAGTAAATAAAGTAAGATATTTATAACCTAGATTCTAGAACATCAAATGGAAGTGATTTCTCAAGCATCAACGCTGAATCCAAAAGCACCGCTCTTTGTCCCTCTCACTTACCGGACGGACGGTGGAGGATTTCTCCAATCAGTGGTGGACTCTCGTTCACTCTTCATCTTGGTTCAGTGACTACTGGATCCAAGAACGTTTTCATGATCCCCAATCGGACATATTTGACGACTGCGAGCCTTCCCTCCCCGACGATCTCGATTCTTTCTTCTTCGACTCCGCTATCGCCGATGTCACTCTAGTCGATCGAGGTAAAACTCTATTGAAGTTTCAGTTTTTCTATTTTTGGTTAGGGTCTAGGAAGCACGGAAACTCCTAAATACTAACGTTTCCCCGTTTCCGTTTCCATCTTGGAAACCTGGATTCACGTTATATTTGACGTTTCCGGTATGCGTTTCCACAAAACGGAAACGTTTCCATTCCCGTTTCCGTGCTACCGAGAGCACTCTCCCATCAAGGTTTCGTCTGGCTCACCAGGTTTAATTTTGACACCACCACCTCTGTCACATAATTAAATACGAGTAACATATCGAGAACTCATAACACTCTTCCATCAAAAGCCTAACTAATTAAATGATTGGCTAATTTTAGTTCAATTTGTACGCATTTTAAAATAGAGTGGGTCACGGTCGTTTAAAAATCCATATTTATATAGAAAAAATAAATTAAAATACATAGTGAAATCTTTTAAAAAGAAACATAAAAAGTCAATGAAAGGAAACTAGAGCATGGCCTGAAAAATAAAATAAAGTAAAGAGTTAATGCATTAAGGATTCTAACTTGTTACAAAAAAAATTACTGCATCTTTAACATTCAAAGTGATTTTAAGTTCCCTTGCATCAGTTTGTTTCTGAATATTTTGTGTTAGTCTTTGATTTGTTTAACTTTTCAAATATGATATTTTTTTTTCTTTTTCTCTAATCATGAGCTGATATGTAATGTTCATGAACTAAAGTTTGTGTCTTTTTAAAAGTTCAAAGAGTTACATTGTCACTTAAAATTCAAGAACAATATTTTTTTTAAAAAAATTTAAACAAATTCAGGTAGCCCATTTTTTATTTTTAATTAAATAAAATGAAATTGCATACATACTTTTGACGTGGGTTACATATTTGACAACTACAAATAGGACTATAGGGGTTGAGCCCGGCCTTGATTTTATATGTCTTGCATCCAATAAATGAAACAAATGGAATCATTTTGTAATTAGAAGAACTAGCTTAATTTCAGATTAATGTTATTGGAGCTATGATTTAAATTATGATGAATTTGTAAAGTAAATATTTCTTTGCCTTTTATCGTCGTTAAATCAATCTTTATAATATTAATATAATGATGATAAAAGATAAAATAATGAAGACTTTAAACTTATAAACTCATCATAAAATTTACAGGAACTATATCATATTTTGTTGGTAATAATACCAGTTTAATAAATTGAGGGTTAGTTTGTGACAATTTGTTTAAGAAATGTTAACTAAGAAAAGAATCCACAAACCAACAAATTGTTCGAAACATTGTTTTCCTAACTCTTAAAATACTAATCTTTAATTGTTAAACAATTGAAATTGGAAAGTAATTCTTTTTTAGAATAAACACGACAAAAACTGTGACCCTCCATCCTCATCAGGGTTAGCAAAACACATTACTTGAGTAGACTTTCTAACGTCAAATGGACTATATACTCCTACCACAAGATAATTAAAAAGAAAAATAGGTAATAGACAATATTTGCAATGTTTCTCAACTTGTATTTAATGGAATAACTAGGAGTTGATTACTATGAGAGAAGAAAACTAGTCAGCGTTTCATCAATTCCAATAGTTTTGGTGTTATATGTATATACACTGCCTGCCTGTTCCTTTTTAGGTTTTTGGGAGTCTATGAGATAATATACGGGACATTGTTAATGGATAAAAAAATTATAAAAATTATAATTTTAAATTATAATTTCTTACAATTGATAAGAAATCAAACAGAAAATTAATATTCCATTAAAAATAACATTTTAAAAAAACTAAGTATCAAAATGCCAAGCATTTTTAGAAGATTCTTATTTAAAACGTGTAAAAGCAAACTTATAAACTCATCAAACAATAAAGTTTTGAATTATATTTAATAATTTAAAGAGTTGATAAAATAATTAAAAATTTTAATTAATGTTTATCAAACAAATTTATTAATTAATATAAGTATTTAATAATAAATAGGTTAGAAAAGACAATAAAATAAAGAATTACTAGGACAAGTTTATAAAAAAAGAGAATGACAAATGAACCAACAGCGAAACAGTCTAATGGTGTGATTTGAATAAGGCTTTTGGGCATTTTAGTGCTCGGTTGTTCGGTTTTGAGCTTAGTATATTGTTAAAATAAAGTGTTATTAAAAAAGTGAATTAAAGATTAGAAATGTAAAATAAGTCATCTTTTTCAAAGAAATCTAGTGAATTTGAGAGTTCGGCAGCTCTCCTTCTATCTTCTTCAATGATGACATGTTAATTAAAACTCAAAATTTTGAGGACCCTCTATTTTGTTTTAATTTTCATGGTCCTGGAAGGTCACTTGTACTCGTCTTAATTTAGGAACGGCTCTGGTTCCATATTGCGTGAAACTGTCGATATAATAACAAAGTTGATATTGTATTTTGTTCCCTCTTAATGTCATCTGAAAATTGACATTCCTAACAGGAAATCATCATTCTGTGCTATAAAACTTCATGCTAACTTATAATTTACTTCCGTTTGAAATGCTTACCTCATTTATTTCTCCATTTACAAACATATGCTATATAATACTTTTTCAAGTAATAATTTGCTTCATCTTATCACGATTGGGTGGAATTTGATTATTTTTTCGAATGACGAATAAAGGCTACTACTATAAGAAGAATCATATATTATGGCCACTAACAGCAGCGTTAATTAAGGCAGTGAAATGGAGAAAAGGAGCAGTGATTAGGACATTTTAAAAAACAAATAATGGAGATGTACGAACTTTGACAAATCGGCCGACCATGATAATGGGTTGTGTGATTTCATTTAAAGCATATATTGGGAAAAACCCATTATCTATTTTTTTTAGTAGTTAATTGCCGTTATTTCCGTTAATTACAGTTAAAGATAGGGTTACTTCATCATTCATCTACTTTAATGTGTAACCGTCACGTGGGACAAGAGCCCCCTTGTCAGCAGATGCAGGTGGGTCTCACTTTAGTAATGCATTATTAATATACAATTCAGAAAATATTAGTCTTAATTACCATTTCGTAATAAAGGGAAAACTTCGAAAACATGATCCGTAATTTCAATTATTATCAAAACGAGAATTTTCATAATTTGGAGGACTTATTTTTACCTATTATCCACAGAAAACTCAATCAATTACAAGCAAGTCCTCGTTTTGATAATAAGTGAAACCACATATCATGTTTTTGAAATTTTTCCTTTAAATATACAATTTTTGTCATATCGATCAAATAATCATAATGTTAATGTATATTTTTTGAGGTTCTATATTAATGTTAACATGATATTGGAATCGGGTGAGTAATAGTAGATTACCCTATGATGAGATATCCTACCCGCATCATAAGTTTTGGACGTTCATATTGTATATTGATGAAGTAATTCAAAACATTATGGATATTTTTTTACATTGTATGTGAATGCTAACACACCTTATAATATTATGATTTATTGAGTATTTAGTTTAGTTCAATAATATCATCAAATTAATTTTGGATAATTTTGTAATGTATGTTTTTTCATTACATAGTTTATTATAAAACTATACTTTATCATTAGACGGGGGACTTTCTATGACCATTGAGCAACCATGATTATACAAAATTTAATTAAATAATGATAAAAATAAATTAATAGTTAAACAACAATAAACATCGCTTTCTTATACACATTTACTTAGAGATATAGAGTTCTACATAGGTATAA
>CAOJBI010338881.1:0-11935 GCA_948277035.1 Euphorbia corollata
ATAACAAAAGATATTCTCTCTCTATTTCTTTCTCTCAAATTTACTGTTAAATATTGTATAGCTAGAAAATATATTTCTAGCTTTTTTTGTTTTTCAGGTAGGGAAATTATAAATTAGATGCTAATATATTAAAAAAAAAAACTGTAACATTGGCCTCGGTTATTTATACAACCGAGGCGCATTGACGTGTCTGGGCAGGCCCCTTCTACTCGCACTTGGCCTCGGTTGTTAAAGAAACCGAGGCCATATTCTCCCGTTTCGCCTCGGTTAAATAACCGAGGCAATTAAACAACGTAGCAATAGCATCGGGGGCTTTGGCCTCGGTATAAAACCGAGGCCAATACGGGGTATTTAACAGAGGCCAAAGGCCCCTTTCTCTAGTAGTGCTTGTTAACTGAAACAGGGATGTTAGATTGCAAACCTGTTGACATACCAATAGTAATGAATCATGGTTTAAGGATACCTGAAGGAAAAGAGTTAGCTGACAAAGAAAGGTACCAAAAATTAGTAAGCAAACTAATTTACCTCTCTCATACTCGACCAGTTCATGCATAAACCTCAAGTAGATCACATGGAAGCTGTTTCAAGTATTATAAGATACCTCAAAGGTACAAATGGACATGGGATTCTATTTAAAACACATGGACATCACGACATTAAATGATATACAGACACTGATCACTGGGCCAGAAATCCTTTGGATCGAAGATCAACTTCTAGATATTTTACTCTTGTGGGAGGTAATCTGGTCACATGGAAAAGCAAAAAACAAAAGGTTGTGGCAGTATCCAGCACAGAAGCAGAATTTCGAGGGATTGCTTGGGGACTCATGGAAATACTATGGTTGCAGATGTTATTAACAGAAATTGGCTTTCCTCTATTAAAGCAGTGTGAACTTCTATGTGATAATCAAGCAGCGATTCAGATTTCTGAAAACCCAGTACAACATGATCGGACTAAACATGTGGAAGTTTAGGCATTTTATCAAAGAAAAGATAGAAGAAGGGATTCTTAAACTTCCATTTGTCAGATCCGAAGATCAACTAGCAGACATCCTAACGAAAGCAGTAACCGGGAAGATCTTTAAAAATGTCCTAGACAAGTTGTGTATCGGGAACCCCACTACTCAACTTGAGGGGGAGTGTTAAAAGGAAGGAAAAAGAAGACAATGAGATCAAAAAGTCTTCTTCATCATCTCTCATTTTCCTTATCGTAATTAGAGGATTTTTTTTCAAAATGTCAATAGCTGACTTTTTCTTCTTCATTTCACATTATATTTTTCCTCCACTTCACACTGTATAATCTGGTATATATTCAGACATTGTAATCACAAAAACATACACAAAAATAAGACAATTTTAATCTTCCATCAATTTACAGTATTACATTTTATCACTTCATTCCCATAAAATCTGGTTTTTAACTCCTTTATATGATAGATTTATGGACTTTACCTGAAATTCTTGTTTTCTACTTGAAACGGTTCTCATATGGTCAATACATGAAAAACAAACTAGATACGTTTCTGGACTTTCCAATTCGCAATCTTGATTTAAGGAAATTTGTGAAGAGAGCGGATGGATAGGAACTTGTTTATATGAATCGTATGCCATTAGTAACCATTATGGTGGACTTGGTGGTGAGCACTATACTGCTTTTGATAAATTGGTTAATGAGAATAGATGGTAATGGTACAATTTTGATGACATTCGTGCTTCTCCAATCAATGAGGCTGATATCAAGACCTCAGCTGCTTATGTATTGTTCTATCATTAAGTTCAATCCGAATCAGAGATGGGATTAGAGGATACATCGATGAGTTCTTGAAAGGCGAAAAGTGTCTTGGATTTTTTTTTTGAACTATTCTTACAAAGCCTAGAATTCGTGTAGACTATGATTAATTCCTAAATCTCTGACTTCTTCTTCATGTTGTCTCTTTCGTAGTGGACCTTCCCACAGTCGTGGACTTTCTCTGTTAGTGCCTTCTTCATCACTCTCAGTTAATTTTATCTTTTTCTCTGTTTTTCACATCAATCATCGTCTTTCTCTTAGGTATGTTACCTTATTTTATATTTTATTTCATCAATTTTTCTTTATTGATATTGATTATGTTGATTTTCCATATCTAATCGAGTGTTTGTTGAAAAAATTAAGGTTTATTATGCTGTTGAATTAAATCTATCATTTTTTGTAATCGTTGAAACAAGCTTCATGTTAGAAAGAAGGAAAAAGAAGATAATGGGATCAAAAAGTCTTCTTCATCATCTCTTATTTTCCTTATGTAATTAGAGGATGTTTTTCTCAAAATATCAATAGTTGACTTTTTCTTCTTCATTTCACATTATATTTTTCCTACACTTCACATTGTATAATCTGATATATATTCAGACATTGTAATCGCAAAAACATACACAGAAATAAGACAATTTTAATCTTCCCTCAATTTACAGTATTCCATTTTATCATGGTTCAGAGCGGTGTTCTAGTCTTGAGACCAGTATCTAAAATGCTCATCATATTCCAATAGTCTCACTGTTAAGCCACCATATCTGGAGACGGCGTCTTAGTTCCACCAAAAATCTCGGCTTCCAAGTCCAAAGATGGTAACGCGAGACAATCGGAGGAAAATAGCGATCTATCAGTTCAGTTGGAAAATCTCATCAAGAATGGTTTTGGTAATCAAAATCATAAAAAAACCTTCTTTGATAATTTGAGCATCAATCTCAAATTAAAAAACCAGAATTAAGCATTATGGGCCCGCATGATCAAAGTGGAAATCGTAGGAAAATCAAAGTCATTATTAGGCCATCTCACTAGAAAACCAGCGCCACCTGCAAACATTGATGAAGAATATGAACAGTGGGAACAAAGTGATCTTATAGTTTTTTCATGGTTAATTCAGAACATTGAACCACAAATAGCAAGTAATCTGACTGAGTTTCCTATAGCAAGAGTTTATGGAATGCATTAGCCACTGCATACAGTTTCAGTAAAGATAAATTACAAACTTTTGACTTACATTCAAGAGTTAATCGGCTAAAACAGAATGGCATACCACTTGAAGAATTTTGGATATCCTTGCAGGGGATATGGAGCAAAATTGATCACAGAGAACCAAATCCGATGACATCGAAAATAGATATTGCAACATACAACAAAATTAGATAGGAATAGAAGCTTTTTCAATTCTTAAGCTCAATAGATGGAGAACATAACCAGGTTAAAATAGAGCTTCTGAGATAAGAGCCATTACCTTCGCCGAAATCCTCCTATGCTGCCATTCGGAAAGAGGCAGCTCGCCTTGAAATCTTGGGGCCAACATCGGGAACTTCATCACAAGGCATAGGCAGAGGACTTTTCATCACCAAAGCAGCAAGTATAGCGGCAAAGGGACATCACAAAATAGGCAGAATCGGAAAAATAAGCAGCAGGGGTCAAAAATTAACAAATCTAAACAGAAATGCATGGTTTGTGGAGAACTAAACATACACGATAGGGTTGTTTCGAAATTATTGGGTATACCGATTGGTGGAGTAACGAAAGTAAAAAGAGGAATCAAACCAACACTGGCAAACCTACCACCACCGTAGGCAACAAAAACGCCGCCAGCAATAGTGGCGACGGTGATAGGATTAACAGCGAAGGGAGCAGCGTCGCAGCTATGGCTGCTAAGGGGGTGGTGGCTATGACAGTAAAGAAGAAGCAGAACCCTAAAATGGGTTATGAAGATAAAGGGTTTGGAAATTTGCTTCCAAGCCCTTCCTCTTTTGACTTTTTTCAATTTGGCCCCAATTGTGTACCACATGATAAAATTAACCCCGATCAATTTTCTATTTCTCAAATCGACCCTACAAACATAAAACCCATTGCAAATCTCGCCCATATAGATAAAAAGCCCAAAAATACTTCATGGATTTTTTATTGTGGTGCCACTGATAAGATGACATTTGATCTTCGAGATATTAAAACCCTAAATAAACCACTAAAAACTCATGTCATGGATGCTAATGGAGATATCATACATGTAGAAGAAGCTGGATCAATTGATTTACCACCTACTCTAAAATTATAAAATTGCTTATATCTTCCATCACTTTCACATCAGCTTTTATCCATTAGTCATGTTACAAAAGAACTCAATTAATGTACCATACTAATGAATCCTACCTTTTATGTATTACGGGATATCATGACATGTATGATTATTGAGCGTGGCCCTGAAGGATTGTACTACATGGATGAAGTTGCTCAACATGATACTATAATGTTAGCTTATGGAACTACAAATAGAGAAGCATGGCTTTGGCACCGAAGATTGGGACATCCATCCACGGGTTATTTACAACTTTTGTTTCCAGAACTTTTTAATTCCAGCAATAAAATAAAATGTGAGACATGTGTTTTAGCAAAAAGCTACAGGCAGACTTTTAGACCAAATAACACAAATGTAGTACACTCTGATGTTTGGGCCCATCACTAGTTACTGGTGGGCCAGGATTTCGATATTTTCTTACATTTATTGATGATTGCACTCGTATGACTTGGATTTATTTTCTGAAAAACAAATCTGAAGTCATAGAAAAATTTGTCCAATTCTACACCATGGTCCAAACCCAATTTCAAAAAATCATTAGAATTTTGAGATCCGATAATGGAGGAGAATACGTCAACCTACCCATGAAATCTTATTTCCAAAACCAAGGGCTGATTCATCAAACTACATGTCCAGACACACTCGAACAAAATGGAGTCGCCGAAAGAAAAAATAGGATTCTCTTAGAAGTGACACGAGTCCACATTTTTTAATCCAAAGTTCCAAAACATTTTTGGCCTGAAGCCTTAGCCATAGCTACATACCTACTAAATAGACTACCAACCAAAAGCCTTGACCTTCAAACACCCATTCAAGCCTTAGCTAAATTTACCAATATACCCCCACCTCTAACCCTACAACCAAGGATCTTTGGTTGTTCTGTTTTTGTTCACATTCCAAAAACAGAACGAAAGAAACTTGATCCATATGCCGAAAAATGTGTATTTGTTGGATATGGAATTAATCAGAAAGGATATAGATGTTATAATCCTAAGACTCGTCACATGTTCACCACCTTGAATTGTGACTTTCTTGAAACAAAGTATTTTTTCAATACCCAACTCAGTGGTCAGGGGGGTCAGAGAACCTGGACGCACTTAGTTGGCTTCCAGAAATAATCATAACACAAGATGCTGAAACTGAGACAGTGAAGAATAGTATTATTGAGCATACTTCAGATACATTTGTGCAATCTGCGGAGCTCAATGACTCAGAAAATAATCATCCTGACCTGGTGTCTGAGGTAAGACAATCTAAAACTTCAACTCCACATCTTTCAATCGAAGCTCCATATCTTTCACTTGACCATGACTCTTCTGAGATTATGGATAACACTTTTGAGTATCTTGAAGAACATATGACAAATCAAGAGGAACAGGTTGTATTATCCCCAAAAGCTAAGAGAGGTGTCCCACCTAATAGATATTCTCCAGAGAGAATACCTCGATGGTCCAGATATCTTGTAGCTCATATTACGAATGGAAATCTATCCGATGAGGCTAAAGCTTTTGTTACAGCCATATGTGAGGAAGATATTCCAAACATAGTTGAGGAAGCTTTGAAGTTTGACAAATAGATAGGAGCAATGAAGGATGAAATGGAAGCCCTCTCCAAAAATAACACATGGGAAAATTTTACTCTACCCACAAGAAAGAAGCCAGTTGGGTGTTGATGAGTTTTCACGATAAAACATAAACCAGATGGATCAGTCGAAAAATACAAAGCATGATTGGTAGCTAAAGGGTATACTCAAACCTACAACATTAACTACTCAGACACATTCTCACCAGTCGCAAAGATTGACACCATCAGAGTACTATTCTCAGTTGCAGCAAACAAGGAGTGGCTTCTACATCAATTTGATGTCAAAAATGCCTTCTTGCTTGGAGACTTGAAGTAGGAAGTCTATATGGAGGCTCCACCAGGTTTCAAAGCAGAATTTAGAAAAGGAGAAGTTTGTCGCCTAAAAAAATCACTCTACGATTTTAAACAATCACGAAGAGCATGGTTTGGTAGATTCACAGTGGCAATGAAGAAATATGGGTTCAAGCAAAGCAATTCATATCATACTCTGTTTCTGAAGAAAAGAGGGGAGCTAGTAACTTGTCTAATAATTTATGTGGATGATATGATCATTACTGGGAGCGATGTAGAAGAAATCGATAACCTACGGAAGAATTTGTTCACAGAATTCGAAATGAAGAATCTCGGAAGGTTAAAGTACTTTCTCAGAATATAGGTACTAAGATCAAAGCAGGGAATCTTCATATACCAAAAGAAATACATCCTAGACTTGTTGACTGAAACATGGATGTTAGATTGCAAACCTGTTGACATGCCAATAGTAGTGAATCATGGTTTGAGGATACTTGAAGGAAAAGAGTTAGCTGACAAAGAAAGGTACCAATAATTAGTAGGCAAACTAATTTACCTCTCTCATACTCGACCAGATATATCTTATGCCATGGGAATAGTGAGTCAGTTCATGCATAAACCTCAAGTAGATCACATGGAAGTTGTTTGGAGAATCATAAGATACCTCAAAGGTACAACTGGACATGGGATTCTATTTAAAACACATGGATATCTCGATATTAGAGGATATACAAACGATGACTGGGTCGGAAATTCTTTGGATCGAAGATCAACTTCTGGATATTTTACTCTTGTGGGAGGTAATCTGGGCACATGGAAAAGCAAAAAACAAAAGGTTGTGGCACTATCCAGCGTAGAAGCAGAATTTCGAGGGATTGCTCGGGGACTCATGGAAATACTATGGTTGCAGAAGTTATTGAAGCAGTGCGAACTTTTGTGTGATAATCAAGCGGCGATTCGGATTTCTGAAAACCCAGTGCAACATGATCGGACTAAACATGTGGAAATTGATAGGCATTTTATCAAAGAAAAGATAGAATAAGGGATTGTTCAACTTCCATTTATCAGATCCGAAGATCAGCTAGCAGACATCCTTACGAAAGCAGTACCCGGGAAGATCTTTAAAAATGTCCTAGACAAGTTGTGTATCGGAAATCACATTACTCAACTTGAGGGGAAGTGTTAGAAAAAGAAAAAGAAGACAATGGGATCAGAAAGTCTTCTTCATCATCTCTCATTTTTCCTTACCGTAATTAGAGGATGTTTTTTTCAAAATGTCAACAAGTGACTTTTCCTTCTTCATTTCACATTATATTTTTCCTCCATTTCATATTGTATAAGCTGATATATATTCAGACATTGTAATCACAAATTGATAAATAGAAACAAAACAATTCTAATCTTCCCTCAATTTACATTATTCCGTTCTATCAATTTGAAGAGGCAAACTCTGAGGCATGTGGTGGGTAAGAAGCGGGTCAAAATTGCCAAAATGGTGGCCGACATCAGTAGCGGCAGATTACGGCTGAGCTGCAATTTCGGGATTTTGGATTAATAATGGAATTTAATGATAATGTTTCCAAGTTTAAGGAGAAAGATTCTAGATTTATTCCACTCTATGTTCCTATTTTATCATTTCTACTAAAAAGTTTATGATTCTATTTAAGTGTTACTATTTAAGAGTTTCTTTCCTAATAGAATTAAGATTTTTTTTTATCTTAAATAAGCCATAGCGTTTCAGAATTAGAGAATCTCTTGACTTGGTCTCTATAACAACGTCTCTTCCTCGTGCTTTTGTTCTTTTTTTTTATTTCATTTTTAATGAATTTCAATTTTTTTTCTTATTTATGTTTAGCTAGTTTTTTCATCTTTCGATTGGGGAATAATCAAAGTTAACTGTTATTGTGAGCTTTGTTTTTAATTATGTTTTGAAATTCAATTTCCGAATACAATCAGTTTTTCTTGTCATTGTTTTCGTTTTATTGACTTTCGACTTGATCAATCGATGTTTTTAAAATTTAAACATATCGTTATTCTTTTACGTTTAATGCTAACATTGCATAATTGAAATTCGTAACCAATAATTTCCTATGTTATCGTGATTTTATTTGGTTTGATTTAAATTACGGGAATTGGTCAATTTGATTCATACTTTTGCAAACTATTTACAAAAGTGTCATGACAAAAAGTGTTTTAACATAAATAATATGTTTAATTTTCACATTCACATTTAGACTTTCCATTTGAAACATATTTCAAACATGTTTTCTTTTAATTTACATGCCTTATTTTTCATTTATCGCTCAAACCGTTCATTTTTTTAGCATATCATTTTGAAATTTTTGTTTTTCTTATTTTTATCTTCGAAACATCATCCATTGTGATGTTTCTTATTTAGAAGTTTATTAAATGTCTGTTAGAAGCCATAAAAATATAATTTAAGATAGTTAGAAATCTGTTTGATCTTTGTTAGATATTTGTTAGAAGCCATCTTTGTTAGATATGGTAAATATCTAATATGAATTTATCAAATGCGTTAAATATGTATAGTATCTAATTTAAATATAATATAAGTACTCTTTTTAGAATTATGTTAGAATTCTAGTAGGTGTCTATTAGATGAAAGTTATATATCTAGCTTATTTTAAGATTGATCATGAACAATTTATAGGTTTTAACAGAAATATAATAGAACTTTATAAATGTGAAATATCATAATGGGTGCCGTTTCGAAGATAAAAATAAGATGAACAAAAAATTCTAAAACAATATATAAAAAGAATCAAAGGTTTGAGAGATATATGAAAAATAAGGCAAAAAAGATTAACAAAAAGGGTTGTTACGTGTGATGAAAGACCTAAATGTAAATATGAAACTTAAAATAATATTTATGTTATTATGTATTTGTTTAGCCAAAATTAAGTAATTATTTATAATACTTTTGTGTAAAATGCCCAATTAATCTTGCTAAAATGATTTATTGAATCAAAATTGGTTCTCCAAATCTTAATGTTTTTTAAGATTAAAACTTGCTAGCTAACTGCAAGTGCGTCGGATAATCGAGGGCCATGATTCAACTTATATAAAATCATCACAATTCTAGAAAAGAATTAACTGTGTGTTCACAGTTAAAACCAATGAATTGATTTTCAAGAATTAGGTTTTTGGCCGCAAGCAATTGTATATTTTTGATTCATAGTATATTTGTTTTAGCTTTCATTTTATTTTCTTTTAACTACCACCAAACAATTCAAACCCCCAAATTTTATTTATTTTAATTTTACTTTTTCTGGTCATTTATCTTAATAGAATTGGTTGCTTTAGGGTCCATGAATTTGACATTACTTACTCAACACTACAAATCCAATCAATATAGTAATAGAAAATTATTTTTGATAGATTCGACACTCATCAATCAAATACAAGGGAACACTAATTTGACAAGTTGAAATGTATGTAATGTGATGCAATCTATACCTACAAAACTATGGCTTTCTTTTCTGGACATTTTTATAGCCACCTGAACATGGCACCATTGGCCAACTATCCCCTAAACTTTGATTTGCTTTGATAGTACGATGTTAAGTAATAATCCATGTAAAATTTGAACAAGGATAGAATCTAGCTATATGTTGGGTATGGCTTTTGTTTAATAGAGAATGTAACTATTATTAATAGTATGTGAGGAGGTTTCATTTTTAGATGATTTTACGGGCCCTAATACCCCTATTTTTGGTCTGAATCAAAATCGATTGTTTTCACAAATGATGCAATTATATATTTCAGTGTTTTAAAAGGCGGCCGCCTAGGCGGGGTTTTTCGGAACCCCGCCCCGATTTAATATAATCGGATGGCCTAGGCGCAGCCTAGGAAAAAGTGTCGCTAAAACTTAGAAAAGTGTCGCTAAAACTCAAAATAGTGTCGCCAAAGCCCAATAAAATGTCGCCAAAGCCGAAAAAGGTGTTGCTAAATGTATTTTTAATTTTTTTATGTAAAAATTCCTGTGCTATTTAAATTTATAATCCTAATTCATTAATAAATATTAAAAATTAAAAATATTAATCCGCCTTGTCCCCGCCTAGGCTCCGATTAATCCCCGCCTAGGCCCCTGGAGGCTCTAGCCACCCGACTAGCGCCTAGCGCCTTTTAAAACACGATATATTTTCCCCAAACAGTGTCTTTTGCTAAAATTTAGACGGCTTAGAATTAAGAAATATATTCAACTTGGTGATCAAGTTTGCTATTTGTATTTTCATTTATTAGTTATAAATATCTTGTAAGCATAATTGAATAGACATAAATATGAAATATAATTATTCATTCTCATCTTTTACTTTCTTCTACAATTATCCCGTTCATCTTTTGTATTTATAATCATTCTTGACATTTAAGCTCTGTTATCTTCATCTTTAATTTGGTTCGATTCAGTTCAGTTAAGTTTAGTTAAGTTCAGTTCAGTGCAGTTCAGTTCACTTCTATTAAGTTCAGTTCAGGTCCATCAATTATAATTTTAATAATTGTTATTATAATTAATACTTTAATAAAAATTAATAATAACAATAATAATAATGATAACAATAAAAATAAAAATATTAATATGAAAAAATAATTATTAAACAACGTAGATACCAAAAATTATAAATATAGTAATGATTACTAGTGTTATTAAGATAATAAAATTATCGAATTTTATAATAACATAATATTTTTAATTATAACCGTAACATTAATTAATTAAAAAGGTGACATGAGAAGAATATTTATTAATTAAAAATATTATTACTTTTATTATTTATAATTTAATAATTAATAATAATTTTAATCCAAACTATAAGATAATATAAAACTATTATTTATTCACGATAATTATTATTTGAATAACAAAATTATAATAGAAAAAATTGATTTTTTCGGTAAAACATAGAAAGAATGCGGATTTTGACCCTAAAAAATATACTTTAAACAAATAAAATGGATTTGGGCGTTAGGTTAAATATTATATCTCGACTAGACACAGTTTTGACTCGATTGAAAACGGGACTAGAAGTCCCGTTTTCATTTGCACGGAAAATGGGACTTTAATAGGGTTGTCAATGGGTACTAATGGATCGGGTAACGTATTCCCCATATCCATACCCATTAAGGTTTCAGGTAAAAAAATTTCCCCATATCCATACCCATTAAGCTTTCGGGTATTTTATTTTCCCCATTAACTTATCGGGTATTCCACATTATTTATCGGGTATTCCCCATTACCCATTAAGAAAATAATACATTTTTTTTGTCAAAATTCAAACTTTGATACATTCGAACAAAAGTAATTTTTTTCTACAATAATTAAACTAAATAGTAAAGCTATTGTCTATTATTGTTCAAATCATACATAAACATGTTCATGATTTAAAAATTATCTCTAATAAAATTTGAACTAAGAATCCAAAAGTCAAATGTTGCTTCTGCTTCCGCATAACCAACTACTTCTGCATATTAGATAAAAATATAATCAATAAAATTTTCATTTATATGCAACACTTAAAGAATAACAACAACCTAATTAAAAATAGCACAAGATATTAGCAAAGTCTTGATAGATTAAAACAAGATAATTAAAAAAGAAGTGTTGCTTGCCATAGATGTTGCATTTCCCAATCCTTTCCAACAATTTATTTTTCATTTTCAACCTAATTAATATACATTATGTTTCTCGTAAAAGTCCTCTAGAACACTAGAAGCCATTTTTTAACCTATAGTCTATTTATGGGTTTTATTTTTTTAGGCAATCCCACTAGACTGATTATAATTATTTTCATATACATGTTTTTCATACATGATAAAAAAATATAAAAAAACTTACAATTAATTTCATATTTCAAATTTTTTTTCTAAGAATATTCATTGGGTATTATCGGGATCGGGTTCGGGTATTTTCGGGTATGGATATATGTTCCTCCATATCCATATCCATTA
>CAOJBI010338918.1:0-17265 GCA_948277035.1 Euphorbia corollata
AACAATTTTAAAGAAACTATACCATACCATACCATGAAACCAAACAACAATTTTTAAAATACCATACCATACCATACAATACCATACTTTAATGAACCATGGAAAACCATGTGCCAAACAAGGTCTTAATGCATGGAGAGGTGTCTCAAGTTGTCCTTAAAAATCCGTTATCTCCCTGAACTTTCAAAGTGACCACGTATCTACCACAACTTTAAAAAAGTGAACCACTTTGCTCCATGAATGTCACGTATCAATTTCTGGTTGGTTTCACTTTTCAAATATATCATTTTTCTAAATTTTCTCACTCCAATCAAAAGCTGACATGTTGCTTTCAGGGAGCCAGGTGGTGCACTTTTTCAAAGTTGAGGTAGCTACGGGGTCACTTTGAAAGTTCAGGGAGGCATGAGGTTTTTTGAGATAGCTTGAGGCATCTCATGATGTATTAAGAAAAAAAAAAGTTTGCCTCACTTATAATAATAACAAACTAAAATTCTAACTTCGTTCATACGTGGGCTCGAACATCTTTAGAATCACAGCTTCAGTCTCAAATAATAGGTTAAGACATTTATCATTAATGAAATTTAAATATTATCATAAATAGTGGCAAAAGTCATAATCTACTTGGTTGAAACGCGAAACTGTAATCTTATGATCCTAGAGATCACAAATCCTCGTTCAGATGGGGTAGAGTGTTTATTTATTATTATTGTAAGTTCAAAAAACAAATTTTTAAAAAAAAGTATTACTACGGATAAATAGTTATTATTCCCGACTTAAAGTTATCTACTAAGTTACTTCATTTAAATCTTAATGAACTTGACCTTGTCTAGATTAGTTTATAAACTTATAATATCTAATTACTGTTGACATTTCATAAAATTTAGAATTTTAGTATTATAAAACCGTATATGGGATCCTGATCTAGTTTAATTGTAGCATTCAAATCCAATAACGAAAATTATACTGTGAGCAACACAATATAATAACTTCGTGTCGCGGTATAGTAAAATGCAATAGAAAGTTGATGTTGTCTTCCTAAGATTTATTATATGCTACACAAAAAAAAGGTGATGAGTTTGTGACAGTTATCAGTTACAAAAGAATGATTAGTTGAAATATCTCCTATAACTGGAATCTACGTGGACTTGTTGTGTCAGTAATCTTGCACATTACCCAGGGCGAAATTTGAAGCCTGCTTCGCAAAAATCTCGAATTCTCAGTTGTAAGGGTCAGGAGGCTGCTGAATTTTCAACTTTGTACAGTCAAATGGCCCTATCCCTTGGTTGTTCTTCCTTTTCACCTGAAAATCAAACAAACCGAAAATGTCAGGCTGCATATTGTGGCTAAGAACATAGTATATGGGAAAGAACACAGAAGCAGTTCTAATGCTGCGAAAGGGATACCAAACCCGTCATAGTAGCAATAAATAATAAAGGGCATTAATGTAATAAGAATAATAAGAGTAACAGCAATGTCATGGTTTGATTTAAAATAGAACAATATACTAAAAATCAAGAACAAAACTTCCCAAATAGTTCTGAGCTGTCGCCTGTCGCCTTGAAGCAAACCAAGTATTCTATCAAATATAATGTCTGAGAAGAGGATATAAAATAAAAAATATTGATATGTGAACTAGAAGGGCAAAATTAGGTTGGGAAAGAAGACTAATACTTTGTAATGAGAGAAAAAAAAAATATGCTTATGCTATAACTTAATAGGCTGAAAGTTGGGTCAGTTCAGGAATTCTGTGTAAAATTTTTCCATCCAAATCCACCAGTGGCATATACATGGTATAGGAAGACAAACAGATTGAAAAGTGGAAGCACAAGCAATGATTGTGTCCATATAGTTATTCCAATGTTGCCATAACAATGCAGAAATATTAGGAACATCATGCTTGTAAAAATGACCATATGGTATTAGAAATCTTACCGGGGACCAAGGACTAGGTTCAGGTAAGGCCTTTTCTGGTGGTGAATTTTGTACTGCACCACCTTTCCTTGCCAAAATTTCCTGCACATAACACTGCATTAAATCATTGTATACTTATTCTCTAATATTCTGCAGCTAAAGTATCTTACAATACCTCTCCAGCAGCTTCAAGAGAAGCTAGCCATTCATCAGAAAAAGGAACAGCTTTTACAGGAAGTTCAATTGTAGGGGCACCTTGCTTCTTGTCCTCATCAGGTTTATTACTGTATTACATAAGGTCAATCCAAATCCAATTTTTAGATATATGCTAAAAAATTTATAGGAAAATATGTATGCTATAGCCTACATAGATGGTTAAATGGATATTTAAGAAAACTTGAACTGCATGCATGCTCATATAGATCTTGCAATTATAATACTTACGAAGAAAGTATTGCATCTTTAACTTCTTCAGGATGCACATCACAGCGTACTTGCAGTTGATTTTCAAAACTGATATCGCTTTGGTGAATGTTAATTTCACCTTCCAATGGAGAATTGGTATTATATCGCTCATGTACATTTTTTTGGATACTTCCATTTGATGTGCCATTAGTTTTTTCATTCAAAGAACAAGGATTGGACTCATAATTTGCAATCATTGGTATCTGATAGCATTCTGAGTTGAAGGATGAACCGGAATTCAAAGGGCAGGCTCGATTTTCAGGTTCATCATAATTGTCATCCCGATACCTACAACATTCAACTTCGTCAATTGATGGCTTCATGGACTGGTAAACAACATTTCTGGGAACATTAGCATCTGAAAAGTAACTGTTTGATTTGAGCAGAACATCCTCAACAATATCTTTCCCTTGAGAATCAAGCAATAAGCTATCACAAAGACATTGTCTTGCATTTTCCAGGGGAACTTGTTCAATCACAAGGTCAAGATTTTGAAGCGCACAATCTTGTTTTAGCCATCTGCTTTCATCAACCACCAAAACAGACCTCTCAGTTTCCAATGAGGAGTCAACGCTACAGTTATTGCTATGAGCTAGTGAACTCTGAGTTATGAAGTGCACTAATGCATCTTCCTCCAATGATTCCTCGCTCACATTATCAATGCCCGCAACTTCATCCATTTTCATTGGAATATGAGAAATTTCAGATTCACATGCATCGATACTGATGACATCCTCAAACGATCCATTTTCCTCACATAAGTTGTCCTCATTTGCATGTTCAATTTCATGAGAGAAAGGACTAATCAACTTTGCTTGCCCTGCATCATGTTCCCTCATGTCATTCACGTCATAATCACTATGGAGTACAATTTTTTCAGGAGAATGTGAAGCTTCTTGCTGTGGGTCAGAATAGAAGAAATTTATCTTAGTAAGACCAGAGTGTTTGTCGATTGCACCATGCAAGCTCGTATTGTTAACACCAGATGCAAAATCAGCTCGCCTATGGCTGATTTGGGTAATGACATTCGAAGTTTCAAGTTTACTCACAATGCCATCTCCACTATTCTGATAATACTTTTCGGCCACGTCATGGCTCAAATTTCTAATCAAGAGCTCATTATCTACCGAAGTAGTAAAAGCATTTTCCACGCGTAGGCACCCCATTCCCGTTGCTGCAAAATTACAACCATCATTAATAGATGATAACGAACACAAAACTTCAGAGGCTCTTGATTCAGCATAGTTATCACTGTAAAGGACATTTTTCTCCTGAGACTCTTCAGAACATTTTCCCTGCAGTAAGTGACCCTGAGAAGGTGGTTCACGGTTGGTTTGACGAAGTTGTTCTGATAATAAAAAAGAATTTGGAATCTCTGTTGTTTCTGCAGGTTTTGTGCTTGGAATGTTACAACCTATGTTTGAATCTTCTGCTGGCGTGTTTATTGAAATCTTGCAACTTCCAACTAACAGAGTGGTCTCTTCAGGCAGCATAGTTACCTCTTTTACATGCAATCCCCCGTTCAAGCAATCAATTTCACTAGATTCATCCTTTGTGGGCTCTGCCTCTGCAACGTA
This sequence comes from Euphorbia corollata, assembly GCA_948277035.1. NCBI lineage: Eukaryota > Viridiplantae > Streptophyta > Magnoliopsida > Malpighiales > Euphorbiaceae > Euphorbia > Euphorbia corollata. The sequence continues at coordinate 3,954 of CAOJBI010338918.1, forward strand.
ACCTAATGTATAAGAAAATGCACCACAATCTTGGGCTCCCAGAAAGAAGTCAGCAATGTTCGAAATATAGTCATTGTCACCCTTTTCAGGAGATCTACAGACTTTCATGGAAGTATCATCTAATCCCTGCCTCTTCACATTAGAAATTGGGTCAATTCTGTAGGTGTTATGCTTCTTTAGCGCTTGCTGGGGACTTGGCTCGAACTCATATGGTCCGTTTAACTGCTCTACATGCACTGCTGGACCAATCTCGTTTAAGTTATTGTTCATAATTTCTGTAAGAGACTCTGGACTGACACTGTAACTCTTCATAGATGGTTCCCATTTCCTTTCTTCCAAATGTTGCTCGGTGAATATATCATTTCTCTCAAAAGGACATGCTACAGAGCATTTTCCATGCTCAAAGCCACCCTCAGAAGGTGGTTCACAATTATTCAGAGAAACTTGTTCTGATATGACGCAAGAATTCAGAGTCCCTGTTTGCTCTGCCAGTTTTGCACTTGGACTGTCGAAAAGATTGCCGTCTGAATCTGCTGATAAAGTAAAAGTTAAACTGTTGCAATTTCCAACCAACAGAGTTGATTCCACAGACAGCATTTGCCCCTCACCTACAAGTAATCCCCCCATCAAACAATCAGTTCCACAAGTTTCATCTTTTATAGGCTCTGTCTCTATATTGTGAGCTGGTGAACAAGAAACTGTATCACAATCTTGGACTTCCAAAACATTATCTGTGGAATTCGAAATACTGTCCTTTTCATCATTTTTAGAAGATCGGCTATCCTCCATCAAAGTTTCGTTAGGTCTCTGGCTCTGTATCCCATAAATTGGGTCAATTCTGTAAGTTCCAGGCTTTTTCAGCTCTGCTTGTTGGAGACTCAGCTCAAACTCATCCGGTCCATTTTCCTGCTCTCCTTGCACTTCTAAACCAGGCTTGTCTGAATTATTGATCATACTTGGTGTAAAAGACTCTGGACTGATACTGATACTGTTCATAAATGGTTCACATGTTCTGTCTTCCACTTGTTGCATAGCTAATTTATTATTTGCCGCAGGACCTTCAACTTCCACTAAGAGTCCAAGTGGGGACGCATGTTTGAGCAAGTCTAAGCCGACACCAGTGGAGTCTCTACTTCTGGAACAAACATCATCCTTCTCCATTTGTTGACATTGACCACTTTGTTGGGGTAATTTAATACAGTTGATCTGCAGTCCTAAATTATCAATGCAAGAGAGCTTCTCAACTTGTTCACTCTGTTTTCCATCATCTGGAGATTTCAGATCAGCATCAAGCAGCTTCTGGTTACTGTTTGCTAAATCAGAACTATCAGAGTTAACTCGAAGTAGCAAGGCCTCCTTCTGGAAATCACTTAATTCTGATTCTGATTTTATTATTCCACATGAAACAACATTAGTTGCTAGAGATGAAACAGATTGCATCGCACCAAAGCATGTAGGTATCTTCCTGGATGGTTTTGGGGGCCTCATCTGAAAAGAATTTATGACATCAGCTTTGCCTACAGTAGGTATAGAAGCCTTCGGGGGTTTGCAAGGTTGATCACCTTTCTGAAGTTCACTTTGTGAATTAGAAGGTTTTGACTGCAAAGCAATTTCTACAAATTAGTAGGAGAGGATAAATAACATTCAAACTCACATTTTGAAACTAAAAAAGATATATCATTTAAAATTATAATGATTTTTAAGAGGCCAGGTATTGAACCCATGACCTCCCATCTCCACTTTGGCAGTTGTACCAACAGGGTATAAACTCAACTCAATTAGTTAGTTACGTACATTATGATTTTTCTTAACTACATAAACGATCAGATCTGGTTTATATCAGCACACCTGACCAAAAAATCCCATTGATGGAGAAGGCATCCGCAAGCCTGATGGTTTTGCTAATTGCGTTTGTGTGAGTTGCATGTTTCCACCATAATAGCTAGTACTTTGAGGCAAAGAAACTGCATTTTTTCTGCTAGTGCTATCATGAACATTACGTTGATGAGCAGTTGCTGGAGCTACTACTGCATCTGAAAGTCCTCCTAAGCTATTATTTGCTAGGTTGACCAGGGGCAGTTGTAACCCCGATGTCGAATGTGTTTGAAGCTCCGCAGCAACCTTTGGCAGAAATATATTGAGTTAAAACAAGTAAATTAAATATAAAAAAAAAGAACTGTAATGGAATATTAAGCTTGTCTGTCTGATAATTTGATATACTTTGCAGGTAATTCTAGAGTTTTAAATTCTCACCATACATCTTCCAGGATAAGCAGTTGACTCTTTAATTAATTTTCCAGGAGGACCAGATTTTGCGTCAGTTCTGTTACTTTTTGCAATGCTTGCGGTGCCCTTGTTTGCAATTTTTTTCTGAATAGTAGCTGGAAAATGCATGAAATAGAATTTCTTATATTTGATGCAAAATTAGGGATATGTGGCATAAAAGAAGTATGTATTGAATAAGCGGACTGGGACTATTATCTAAATCCCATGCAGAGATGAATCGACTCTATTCCAGATCATTTCTAAAATAGATACAACAGTAATTACCTGGTTGAGAAGTATCGTTATGCTTTCCACGACTAGCCCTTGTTACAGAACTTCTTGAAGTTACGGAAACAGCCAAAGGCTCATTCTTTGTAGCCAGTTGTTTAGAAACTCTTGGTTCTTTAGTTGCCACGCTGGCCACCTTTGAGTTTGATGCTCTTTTCAGAGTACATTGAAGTTAAGGACAACTTTTCCATTACAAGGAAAAGATAAAGAGAGGCAAGCAGCCCCAAGGAAATTACTTATTGCATCCATCAAACGAGTTAATATATATTAAAATGAACCTAAAAGGATATGAAGATGAAGCCACAGGCCGAGGACAGCCACTGCGTTTAAAGGCACTTTTATTAGTGTCCTGAGCTGAAAGAATTTTTCGCTTGGCCTGAGGGGGTGTTTTGGACACCACAGTGAATTTCGTTCCTTTCATATTTTGCTATAAGTGTCAAATAAGACATAAAAAAACCGCAAGTAAGGCATCAAGTTAACCTCTTAGAATAAAGGAGACAACATGTGCTTAATTGAGAAGACTGACCGGAGAAGCTGAATGCATTTTCTCTCTAGCTGAATGATAGAGCTTTGGTGAAGTTTTGCTGGCTATCCTACTGCCTTGATTTCGAGCACTTGAAGGCAACTCCTTGAATAACTTGTGTTCAAGTGCTTTCAAACCAGGTGAGACATTGGGACCATCTAATTCACTTGATAAGAATTCTCGGCCTTCACGGATAACTGACAATGTGTTCCCGCTAAGCATTGATAACTCGGAGGGATCCAGAACACCTAGCAAGAGAGCAGCTTGTTCAACTTTAAGACAATACTCAATTAACAAAAAGAAGATATAGTAGCAACAAAATTAAAGAGAAGATATAGTAGCAACAAAACACCTTCTTCAGTAAAAAAAGCCCTATTCCATGCTAAACTCTTACGCATGTTAAACCCTCCACCTTTCTTCTTCCTCTTCAATAGCTGTGGCTCAACATTCTTATGCACTTCTGATATGTTTGTATTAACATTTTCCTTGCTCGTATTGTCATCTTTAACATCTCCACTTGTTAAAGAGTTTGGTTTACTCGTATCCTTCTCGTTGATGAACTCTGCAACAAAAAATGGAAATTACTGCATTTATACCAGCATAAGTATCCAATGCTCCACGGGATATACTAATTAATCCTCTTATCAATTGAAAATTAAACATATCCGAGTCAAAACAAAATACTCACATTACACACTAAAACGAATGTATTAGTGGAACATCAACAATAGAGTACGCAAATCAAGCATATGAATGAAAAAATCACACATTACGAAAGTAATCCCCAAAAATAAAAACAAGTTCGCAACAGAGAACTTTAACAGGAAGGAAAATAGAATAAAACAAATCAATCGAAGAAACAATTAAAAGAGAAGCCCTAACCGGCCGATCTCGGAAAGTGGAGAAGAGGAGAGCAAGAGAAATATGGGGAATCGTTGGAGACGATAGGGCTATGTTGCAATGAGAGCAATGAATCGTCTTCCCCTGAAATCTCAATTAGAGGGAGATCCGACTCCATTTTCAGTTTATCAGCCAGGGCAGCAAAACAGGATAGAACAACAGCATTACAAGAAAACTGAGGGAAATGTGCTATGGAAGAAGAAGGTTTGAATTCATATCTACAAGCGGGAATGGCTTTGTTTATTGTTGAGGATGGATCGATCGTTGAGATCACGTGACTGTGAAAGCCAGTAAATTACATAAACAACCCTATCTTTTCAAATCAAATGAAGCCAAAAGCAATTCTCAAGGGTACTGCAAAGGTGGGAAGTGCAAAATATTAATTTCAATAATTTTATTCTCTTTAATTTTACCGTTTATCCTATTTAGTCAAATTCTTTTCTTTTACTTTTCAATTTATAATATCAATATACTTTTCAATAATTTTTTTAATTTATTTTTATATTAAATAAAAAAGAAATTATGTGTATACAAAGTTATAAGTTGGTAATGTAAAATAACTTTATGAATCCAATATCAAATTTTATTTTGAGATCCAGATCTAAACCTGAATTTTAGTTGAAGATTTATACATTATAAGATTCATATTTTAATTTAACTTTATACATCAAAAATATTTCCCTTATACTGTATTGGAAAAGCATTATAAATAATATCATCATCACATATATAAAAAGTAAATTTTAAAACAACAATAATCAAATTTAATCAATTGATTTTGAATGAAAAGAAAGAAATTGTACTTGAAGTTCATGAGTCACACATAAATTATTTTGTTATAAAACATAATAAAAAAAATATGGTTAAAATGGTATTAATTTATCTAAAATATATAAAAATTATAACATATGTCGAAAATGTAAATAATGGCGCTGAATTGTGTTGTATTTCTTACATAAAATATATTGAAATTAAAATATCTTTTATGTATTCACTTTGTATCCGTATCAAATTCATATCTGTAGAATCTAATCAATTATGAATATGTCTATAAATTTTATAGACCAAACGGATCCGGACTGGATATGGATTTAATATATATAATAGATTTGAATTCGGATCAGTCCGGACCCTGTTCAGTCCACGTCCATCCATATTTGGAATAGCTTATAATTAAGAGTAATTATTTAACTAAAAATCAGGCAACAAAATATGAAGTTGAAGTCGTTTTGAGCTCTTCTAAAGCAAACCCATATTTCAAAATTTGAATTCATGTGGTACCAAATAATCCATGAAGTTCGTTAAGGTTTTTGTTTTCAGTTTGCTACTACATTATTAAAACAGAAAAAAAAAAACTCATTATGTGGACTCGCAAACTTAACCTAGATCACAGTCACATATTCAGATTATTTTCTAGTTATTTCACAAAATTTAAAGGGTATTTTAAATTGCTTATAAATTGGTTAAACCAATTGATGAACACTCTTATTCATTTTTCAAACCCATTAGATGAACTTTTGGAGATAACATATGTTAAAGCCTTTAGGAAAATAAAGTCAAACTTGCCCCAAAGTTCGGTCATTAAATCCATATTTAAGAGAGAAACCATATTCGAAAGTAAATCCATATTTCTAATAAATTGAGGATAATTGTTTACAAAAATAAGAAAAAGAGCATGATCTGTGATATCTTATTACATCAAAACAGATATATATATAAAACGTATCAGAAAGTAAAATCCCTGCAAAATTCAAACTAACCTTTTGTGCAGTGTGTTATACCTAACTACTTTGGTCTATTATGGTTCAGCCTCCCTCTTTACAATTTCCACCACCACTGGTTTACCAGCCGAACAAAAAGAAAAAAAAAAGAGCCCTCTTTGTCCATCTTCGCAACAAGAGACAGAAACGATACAACATCTGTCGGCTTATATTTACCACCATAACCCCAAAAAATATAAGTCAGCAATTTCCATAAATCTATGTTACCCCCGTAAAGATTAATGTCATACCAAAACTGTGCCACTCACTCCTCCGTCCCATTCTATGATCAGTTACATTCCGAAAAGTTTGATTGTGAAATAAAGAATACCCGCCTTCGTCTGTGGTTGACTAATTATCATCTTCGGTAATCAAGGCAAAGGATAACGGTCTAAATTTGTAGCCATCGCCATTGTAGAACTTGTTTTGGAATTCCACCCAATGAAGACGCAAGGCATGTAGGAATGCACTGAGCGATTCCATCATTAGAAGAACGGCGGTAGTAGCAGCCGAAAATACTAAAAACCCCACTAACCGAATAGCAATGCTGTCATACCTGTCATCACAAAGTCGCATGAATTTCATGAAGCAATTGAAAACATCAGAACCTAATAGATATCTCATATCAGACAAGGCAATATTCTGACGTCAACATTCTCCTAACTTAGGAAAAGGACTCTAAATTTGGGAGAACATTTTCATCAATGTGGCCACAGCATTGAAAATCAATGGACCGGATCTAGGGTATAATATTTTACACATTTAAATACACAAATACTTACCCCCAAGAAAGGAGGAGGACTCTCTCATAAAACACAGTAGACAACTCTGAGTGTGCCAAGCTGTACAACAAAGCAGGAAAACGTTGAGAAAAGCCCCTCCTCAACCCTTCAATAGAAACTAAAAAAAAGTAAGGTTACAGCACCTTAAAGCCCAAAGCCGAAGATATGATGCGGTATTTGAGACTGCTCCAAGAACAAATTCAATGGAGTGTATCATTTGGTGCACGAATACCTCGCTGAAATTAAAATCATCATGATGTGCTCGAGCAGATCCAGGCTCCAAATCAAGGTCCTCCGAGGTTCCAAGAAGCCCATAATTGCGACCTTGAAATCTCTACACAGCACAAATGGAGTTGGAAAAGTTTCCAATAAGCTAAAGCCCATCATGGCATAGAAAAATAAATTTCTAGTCCTAGTTGAATAGTAGTCTAAGCGCTGAGGGGCACTCGAGGCGCAAGGCCACGCCTTGAGCCTTTTGGCCGCCTAGGTGCGCCTTGGGGAGCTAAAGGCGCAGAGTTAAGCCTAAAAACCCTAAACGTGCAAGGGCTCGCCCGAGAGCCTGAGGCGCGCCTTTGACTACTATTTCTAATGAAAATCATTCAAGGATCATATACTCCAATCAAAAGAAGTTCAATGAAAAATAATATAAAATCAAAACTCAATCCTTTTTCAGAGCCGAAAACCCTCTTATGACTGATTTAGGTTCACATTTAAACAGAACTAAAAAATGATAGCCTGAGTCGATCACTATCCAGCCCAATCATAAATAAGTAATGACCACAAAAGGAAGTCACACTACTTAACAACTGTTATTCTGTTACCTCTGTGTGGATCTTCTTCAAAATAAATGGTTTAGGAAACAGCATCCATGGAACTGCAATTAGAGCCAAAAGCAACAACAGGATCTGACAAGTCAAGCATCAATTCACCCTCATGAGAACTAACATCATACATGCAAAAATATTGCACATAGGTGATTACATCATTTAAAATTCAATATCTCTCACCTGCAATGGCCTCTGCCCCCAGAACAATTCATTCTCACCAAGTTCCTCAGTGGGACTCAAAAACATGTAAATCATAACATGGTAAAGGTCTGCCTGAGAACCAGAGCACCACTTGATAATAATAAGAAGCGCAAGGTACCCAAAAAGAGAGTTCAGGAAAATCATCTGTGGCACAAACTGATACCTAACACAAATACTCAAAATAAGTTCACGCTGAAAATTATTATATACATTCAGATGAACATAACCGAATATTGAGCAGAAAGACCTAGCAACAGGAAGAGAAAGCGGAAAGGATGAGAAACAAACCTTATATCTATCGAGCTGCCAAAAAAGCGTGCGTTAAAATAACTTAAAATGATTCCAACATTCATCTGAGCAACACCCAACAGTATAGACATCTTCATCTTGAGAGAGTTCAAAAACGGGAGTTCTGAACGACTTCCACGCCAACTGGGATCCACCCCAAATGGGTATGTATCTTGTACTTTGATTAAACCAACGGTGTGTGAATCACTGTTCAAAAAATTAAAGATAAACATCAACTAAGGTAAGTAACAGAAATCATTTAGCTGAAACGAAAATCCACAATGAATTGACCATTATCTAGATGGCATAGTGAACTAAATTCCACTCCATCTACCTCAAAACAGTTGTTTTAAGGCTATAAAAAAGTTTCACAACAGATATCACTTCGCTTTTTTCTATAAATTTAAACTGGCTTATTACTACTTTGCCCTTATTAATGAATGTCATCGTAAATGATAACGAGTTAGTGTCTGATTAATTAGGGTAAATAAGTTCTTACTTGGCCATGTTAATAGTCTTAGTATTTAATTTGTGATTATGTACGTATATAATATTTGGCACACAAAATAGAAGATTCAGGCTATAAAATAAGGTGCAGGAGATTATTGATTTTAAATTTAGAACATTATAACAAGTTAATTCATCCATTACTACTAATTATGGACTAACTCAAAATGATAATGATATATTGACAGACACGGTGCAAATTCATTTCCATTTCTTATCCCACTCTTCAGGAAATTAAGAAAACACGCCTAACCATAACTTCCATAATCTATAAGTAGCGAATAAATAAAATAAAACCCAAAGCCAAATATGTTGGTTAAACACAATCCAATTCCAAAATGATACACTAGTTTCTAACATGAAAGGATTCTATATCCACTTTAGTATGCTATCAATTAAAGTAATTACCGAACCACATTATATATAAACAAAGAAATGGTTCTAGCAACAAAAGTTGAGTGTGTTTAACAGGAAATGAACAATGTTACCTGCAAGTGTTGTCCCGGCATTTGTAAGCAGAATTACCAAATATGTGAAAAGGGATAGAAAAGAACTCATTGTAAATCAGACCGCAGTAAATGGAGAAAAGTGCCATTAAAAGAAGCACATAGCGACCACCATGAAGTATTTCCATAAAGCTCCCAGGTTTCTGCAATGAATAGCAAAAGCAAGTTAATACTTATAGGGTAATTCCAAATATAGGAACTAGAAAAAATATAAAAAGGTTATAACTCATAATTAAACCACAAATATAAAGAATCTAAATTGTTTCACAAATGTAGAGGAAAAAATCAAGAAATTAGCATCATAAAATATCAGCTTTTACTGAATATAGTCATTAACGCTAATATTTTACTTCTGTCGACTTAACTTCTACGCTGACAACAACGAATCCTTGGTGCTGGAAGTCTTGAAAATAACTACCCATTTTCAGTGAACATTTTGGCTAGAACGAATGCCTCATTTCAAGCCAAAAATATTTTGAGAGAAATCCCAGTCACCAAACAAAGTAGCATTACTAAGAAATATATCTTCAGGTGAGATACTTAAACTCAAAGTTTCACTATAAAACATTTGAAGAGGAATCATACCTGAGAACTGAGCTTATTTTCCCATACTATGAGGACTAACGCTCCAAGCAGCAAACAGATTCCATGGCCCCAGTCTCCAAACATCACCGCAAAAAGAAAAGGAAAAGTAATAACTGTATAAACTGTAGGGTTTGCTTCTTGATATCTAGCAACACTGCCAAATAATTGTTGCGTCAGTCCCTTGAACAAATCAATGAATGAGATAAAAAAAGAATTACAAATTGCCAGATTAACAATAACATTAAAAGCAAGTTTTTAGTGTCAATAAAAAAAATGCAATTACCAAAACAAGCTAAGCAAAATCAAGTGATCTTTTCCATAATGATCAAATAACAATTCCAAAAATTACACTTTGGAGGACATGCCACAGAAGCAACTTCATCTGTAGACAAATCTGCCATACAACTTTATTTTATGCAGAAGACAGGTAAAAATTTTAAGCTGTCCTGAATTGATATCTATTATTACAAGTATAAGTTTATAGTAAATGCAGAATATTTCTATCATCACTCTAACCCATTCCCAATTTAGGTGGAATAGATTAAGTAGCTTGTACACTCCAACCAGAAAAAAATATTTTGAACAAAGAATAAACAACCTAGAAGCTAAAAATTGTTGTTTGTTGCTTCTTGCTTGAGCAATTTCAATAATGCATTCATATACTAATATAGTAGATGGATAGGATGCTACCACACAAACATTAACATTTGTACAGCTATGGATCACAAAAGAACTCACTCTTAAGATGTCTCACTCATATCACCATTACTTCTTTTACAAGTAAGTACAGTACAAATATTAAGGAATGTTTTTCTCAAAACTGAAGGAAAAAAACAGTGAGAACATCTGTACCCAAAAGCATTGAAAGAATGAGATTAAATACTAACCCATATGCATCAACTATTTCCTGAAATGCAGTTGTAAAACGATTTGTTCTGAAATATGTAGGAGGTGATTCTAGAGCATCCACCACATGAAATATTATGCCCACCTGCGAACTGCTATCGAATGTGGCACGTTGCAGTGCCTCCTGAATCTGTTAATCAGAGAATATGTCTTCACTTGAATATGATTTTGGTTTGCAGAGATTTACACACGTATATAAAGAAAGAAGAAAGAACATCAATCATACAGGATCCAAGGTACCTGGGCTTTTGCAAACAAAGGACACCAACCCTCTCCAACGAGACATTTTTTTGTAACATCGAAATTGAGCATATTCAACGTATTATATACTGCTTTCTCCCTCCCTACCTGCAAAGCAAATTCAGTAAAACATGTCATGCCATCCAAAATCTTTCAAATGACACATTAAACAAGCTTCAAAAGTAAATGAAGCATATAAGACTGACCATTTTCATCCATTTTGTGAGGTGGAATCCAATAGAAGCGAGGGCTTTATTCCGATGGCGCATTCCAGCATCCAATGTGGCTTCAAGTTCAGAGAGGCGTGACAAAACCTAAAACCAATAAGAAGTTTCATACAATGACATAATTACAAAAAAAAGTTTAAAAAAACCAAGCACTTGGGAGTATGACTAGGAAACTCGTAGAAACTATCGTTTCCACATTTAATTTTCGTATCAAAACTCACCGAAACCAATGCAAAAATGTTTTGGGTTGTCTTTGTATATAAAAAAATTAGAATTTCAATTCCTGAGTAGGAGAATCCGGTTTCCGGCAAATTATCGTCCCATTTTTACTATCTCTCTTCTAAACTAAAATGTTTTGTTCAATTAATACTTTCAATCAATAGTTTGCAACATTTTCATGCTTTCTGTAGTTTATAATCTTTTCATGCTTTCTTGTTGTTTATAATCTTGTTTCTTTTAGCTATTGTGTTATTCTTCTACCTTCTAAAAGAAGAAAGTCATATGAATACATATTTTTTATTTGAATATTCACAAATATATCTCTTTGAATTCATAATTATGATACCCACAATTTCCGTTTTCGATAGTTTTGACAAGTGGTGTTTCCCAGAGTGGATTTTATTTCCATGCTACATAGCTGGATTTAGTAAATAAAATGAACCCCATAAAGTGAAGAACAAATCAATGGCACAAGATCCTCACATTAAAAATAATAAAAATGATAATAAAAAAGAAAGTAAAGCAGCATCATAAGAAGACTGACTTCTCTAGTTATCTGCCTCTGTTTAGTAATATCTTCTGGTACAGGATAGCAGCTTGCTCCAAATGCTTCACAAATTTTCAAAATTTTTGTCCTTGCCTGTTCCCCAGAAAAGAAAACAACAAATATTGTCTTCTCAACCTGCAGAGATCAGTTTTGAGGAATGAGCTACAGCATAATATTCAATCACTCGTTTATAAAAGCAACAATATCAATCATGTGAGGCAGGCTAATGTTAAAGGAAGAAACCATTTCAGTTGTCACAGGATCCATAATCTCTTCATCTGCTAAAGCCTGATTGAAAAGCATATTACCCCTAGTAGCACGAAATAACATCCTCTCAAATCTTGGGACTTTCGATCTAGGTATAATGCCACTAATAAATCTCAAGCCTGACTGATTTGATGGTACAGACCTCAGTTCCTGTATAAACCAGAATCTGTCATGATGATAACAATATGCGTTAATTCTGCATAACAATAAAGATACAAGAAACAAGATAAGACCTGTTCAAGTAGTGAGGTAGTTTCACCATAACCATCATTTGTGTAAACATTTTCATTTAGTTCTGTATCATCTGAGATTGCATGATTATGACTTGATACAAGAAAGCCAACTGCCTGGAATAAAGAAAGAAATATAAGTGTAAATGTCCAACCCCAGCACACTCATATAATTGGATAAGTGGCATCAAGTATTCTACCTTTTGCAACACCAATTTAAATTCTAGAAGCTCATTGTATGATTGTTGAAGTTTCTCACTGTTAGAGTTCATTTCAATCAGCTCGTGTTCATGTTCAGCAAGTCGTATCTAACAATGAGTAAAGAAAAAAAAAAGGATGTCAGAATCAAAGAATCATAGTTCTACACTATATATATTGAGTTGGCTAGTGTAATTATTGACTACTGGTTACAGTTTTTGCTGCCATGCACTAGTAAAATAAAGCAAAATTCACTTGACTTTTACTATTGTTCGCTACTATAGCTTCAAGTTAACACGATTTAACTGAATATTTAATTATGTCCCACCATGAGTCACTGTTTTGCCCAATCTATACTGAAAAAGATTGCTACTTTGACCATAAAATCAACTTAAGATCATGTCATCCGCTAATGCAATGTCGGCGACAAAAAATCCCCAACCAATCGCAGTCTATAAATAAAAATGAAGTAAAGTTTGTGTGAGATTATGTTACTAATGGGGCACAGTGGAGCTGATATGGAGCCTCATAAACTTTGACAGGCATTTAGTCCATGGTCAAGTCATGTCACGAAATTTTTCCAACAAATACTCAGTGGACAATTCATAACAATGACTTGCCTACGAAAAAATATTTGAGGGGCAAATTAGATTTTAGTGAAGCTTTGGAAAAACATAAGCAAAGTGGCTATATATTGAAAAATCAAATCTTAATAATGGAAGACAAGTAAAATGTAAATGAACCTCTAATTCCTCTAATTCAATATCTGGTTCCACAACAGGGAGTGCAGTGTATAGCACACCAGCTTTCTTGATTTGATCTTTGAAAAATCGCAGCTTTCTGGACATCTCTCCACATCGTTTTACCTATCAATTACGAAAAATCTCGCAAACATGTAAATTTTCCAAATGAATGGCACTCGGAAAATGCAAGCCAATATATTAACAATGGAAAAACTATCACATCCATAGTATTCTGCAGATAATGTCATGCAATAAACAAAAAGATGATGAATTTTTCATAAGCAACAAGGGCATAATTTATGT